>JAECUM010043708.1:0-34975 GCA_016617855.1 Megalonaias nervosa
TTAATTAAAATGCATATTTTCAAAAGGTCTGCCTATATGGAAGCGGGCCGCACAAGGTGAAGGACTGGGCTGCATGCGGCCCGCGGGCAGCTGATTGGATACGCCTGATGTATATGGTTCAATCCCGAGAAATTTTAACACCATCTAACGTCAAGCTACTGCGGTTACTTAGTTAGAGAACCATCAGGGCACGAATTGAGACTAGAAACCTTACATGCTTCTCGAACATAATAAGCAATACATCTTATGCCCGCGAAACAAATCCGTCTTTATTACCGATTTACCTCATGGGGGCATATACAAATGTCTGCAAACTGTCTGAAATAAAGAAGAAAATAATTAACGTATGCAAGTCTGACAGGTAATTCGTTACTGTGCGTCTGGGGAAGTAGGAACTAACAGGGATATGAATTTCAGTAAATTCACACAAGTACGAAACATTAAACAGGGTATAGCACCCCCACCTTTATATATATATATATATATATATATATATATATATATATATATATATATATATAAAGAGGTGGGGGTGCTCTGGTCCAATCAGTAGTATTAACGTCTGGAAGAGTGCAATTTTAGTCAAACGCATTTTATTGCCATACATGTCTGCAAATGGGGTCGTGCTACAAGCTCTTACAACTTGAATTAGCCCTTCCCAAACAATCGATATGAAATTTACACGGATAACGGTAGTAAATATGATTTCATGCAAGTATAAGAAAAGACACGTGATTCAGGCAAGATGAGAGAGAGAGAGAGAGAGAGAGAGAGAGAGAGAGAGAGAGAGAACATTAGTCAATTAAATATCAATTAATGATCGTGGTAGAAACTGGGCATTAGTACATACACCAAAATGAGTAGTTTAGGCGCTGAAAGTTATGAAAATCATGTCTTTTATTCGATAAAATTAAAATTATTTGAAATTAATTGCGTGGAGAAACGAAATTGTGAATACTCCGTAATTATGTAAAGCGTTTCGTGTCTTTAATATATATTTGGGACAACTCAAGTAAACTGTTATTAACGTTACCTGCAAAATCAGATGATCCTGAGAGCAAATTATTATTAGGCGCTGGTACATGGAGATGGTGGACCATTTTCTTACGCTGTTCAATATAGTATTTGCAAATAAATATATAATGGTGTCAATTTTCTAAATCATACCAGAAATGCATGATATCTTAAATCTTGATGAATGTTATACAGCTGATATGTGGTCTTTCTAATGTGGTAAAATGTAATACTAAAATCTAATTAGCAATTCAAAAACAATAAATGTCAGATGCAATCAGACAGCAAGACAGTTCTCAGTGAGCAATCCAAATGTTAAACACGATACAATAATATATTGTACATATAACCTGATGAGTTGAGCACTGGGTGTGCAAGGTATTTTCTAGTTTCATTGTTGTTGTGCTGCAAAAATGTCACCACTTTCTGGAGAACCACTGCCATGCACGTCGATGTAGATCAGCGTATCTAAATACGATTAACATTAAACGGGTGAAATGTTTTGCTGTCATTTATTATTATTATTATTATTATTATTATTATTATTATTATTATACTGTGGATATTAATACTGGCCTTATAAAACTTTCATTCAAGTAACTTGAAAAGGTTTTATTTATTTATTTATTCATTTATTTATTTATTTGTTTTTATTCTACACTTGTCATATATTCTTTTCGATGACAATTTTTCCTTGTTGCTTTACCCAGAAATAAAAAATAATTTTTGACGAGAAATGTCTGGCCTGTCAGGCAGCAGAAGCTATACATCCACTGACAGAATAGTTGACCTAAATTTAGCAAATTACCTTTACATACTGTGCATCACATATTTGACACAAACTTGTTGCCTTTTTCAACTATTGATCCGAAATATGGGGCTTTCATAATGCACCTGACAGAGAAAAGGTACACATTGAATTTTGTAAATTTATACTGGGTCTGCCAAGAAACACATCACATGTTTTTTAATATGATGGATTAGGAAGAATGTACGTGGAAAACGTTCGATATATTTGAATTCGTAAGTATTGGTTTCGGATTTCAGATATGTCAAATAGCAGCGTTCCAAGACAATGTTACAGTTTTCAATTGATATGGGGTACAATCTGTAATTTTTGGGCAAATGATGTATACATAAACCCCACTACCATATTATTAAAATATGAATTTTGTAGTGTCTGGTTAAGACAGAGTGTAACCGATGAACGACTGTTTTAGACATGGATGAAAAGATAGTTTCATGTAAGAACTAACTAATGCTATTGACGGAATGGAAAGAGGACGTTTGTATAGATGCAATAAAGGTAACTTTTCACCGCCAAAAATATTTAGATGACCTAGGGGAGTCATACTTAGGTAGTCTAATATATTGATTAAGAGCAGGAAATTTACTAATTAGAGCATCATGCCGGAAGGTGTGAACAGATTCCCATCGGAAATAGGATATGTCTGATATGTGACGTAGAAATAGGAAACAGGCATCACTTTATCGTGACATAACATGTATATGCTGAACTAAAGAGAAAGTGGATATCTTTGAATATTTACAGAAATGCAATGAATAATAGGAATCTCTTGATGACAAATTTAGCGTTTATTTGTAAAGCATCGAAAATTACAGAAAGTACTAGGATGCCCTATCATGTCAGGTAACTAGGTATGTATTAAACTAGACAGCTGTAAGAACCGACTCAATGCTTAGACAATATCTAGGAATGCCATCATGTATACAGTGGCGTAGCTAGGGTACTTAGCGCCCGGGGACAAAACATAAACTTGGCGCCCCCTTCGAGTGCATCTGAGATAACGAATAGTTGTATTTTCCACATTTTCGCACCCCTGGCACATGGCGCCCGGGGACAACTGTCCCCCCCCCCCCCGCCCTCCCCAAGCTACGCCACTGCATGTATAAATAGTTATGAACTATAAAGTCGACAGTTGTAATTAGTAACGTTATACCATGTACTGTACATACTTGTCCTATGAAATGATGTACCGCATATTAAATTGTATGTATTTTTGGCCAAGTGGCCTACAATACGATTAATATAAATTGTTATTATTATTATTATTAATTAATTAATTAATTAATTAATTAATTAATTAATTAATTAATTAATTAATTGCTAATTATGGACAAGTATACCGAGACACACTTAGCGATGCGTAAGAATCTAGAAAGTGGCGACAGATGTCTACTTTAGTGAAACACTATTGTGGGGTGAGGGTGGGGTGGGATATGGGTGTGGGTCCCTATCTTGAAGGGCATTTCCTTCTCGTACCATGAACCACCAATTTATGTCCCCATCTGCTAGATATTACGCTAACATCCTTGCCGCTGATAATGCTGAAACAAAATCCAAGTAGACACAAGTGCTGTCTTCACCACCGTCGTTTGTATCCAATATTATTGTTTCAGGGGCCATATCGCCAACCTTTAGACCGTCACGTTCACGGCTATGGTATTCTTAATGTGAAAGATGCCGAGTTGTTTATGAACATCACCTTTTCTTTGGTGTCAAGCTGTCAGTTACGCCAGCAATGATGGCAAAAGCTAGTTAAATCAGAGCTTGGCTTCTTTCGTTATTTAGAGATTTTCAACAAATTCGGTCACATATTTTCTGTAATGTTACAACTCTTACATTTCATCAGCCGTGCCATGATTGGAAGGCGTATGTATGTATGTATGTATGTATGTATGTATGTATGTATGTGTGTGTGCATGTGTGTGTGTGTGTGTCTGTGTGTGTGTGTGCAGGTAGGTAGGTAGGTAGGTTGGCAGGTAGGTAGGTAGGTATATATGGATGTATGGATCAATAGATGGATGTATGGATGGATGTTTGGATGAATCGATGGGTGTATAGATGAGAGGGAGGGAAATATAAACATATAGATAGAGTTTATTAGTACATCAGCACAATCACGACTATATAGTGCAGAGTAAAAGTTTAAAAAAATGGCCATAGTAACAAACGTACAAAGATCTTTGGGAAAAGAATCCCTTCAGAAAAAAAATAAACGCCTATGACAATATGGTGCAAGGTAAAATGCAATGATTTGAAAATTCTTTGCAAAGTTTATAAAAAGGATAAAGGCACAAAACTGAGAATTTTTGAAATACAGTAGTGTACATGGTAAATATATGGCATCAAAGTTTGTCAGACAACAACATTAGTAGTGGGTTGATTGCTTTACTTTTGACAAATAAATTTGAAGACTATTTCTATATGTATCACTGTGTTTAAAGTAAACTATTCATTACAACCCCGATATGCAGGCGTTGTTGAAATGTTAAAGCGGCGAAGGTGGATAACCTGTCTATGCGCATTTCACCTATATCCCATATAACAAGGTAGGCAATCATGTGCAATGACTGACACAAAGCCATTTTGAGAGAAAGGACAATGAATATAATATGTACAAAATATAATTGCTTCTATATCTACTGTCTTGAAAGCGTTTTCTATAGAATGAGACTGACTGGTTTATCCCAAGAACAGGTCAGTCTTCCCTTGCACCAAAATGAAAGCATGAAATTTAAGGGACAAACAAACAGACAAACATGAGAGCAATTTCTTATGGCTTGCTGTTTTGAGCACCGTTTCCGAAATTATGTGATGCTACAACAGATGGCGCTTTCTGAGTCCACTCAAGGTATATAGCAAAACAAATATAAAGAATATGAAATGGGGAAAAACACTGTGTTAAACAAATTTGTTACATATATGTATAAAATATAATATATCTATCGTATTCATGCAAATCTATAAGTACTTTACAATTCATTCAAATTAGCTGTCAATGCCATTTTATCTCGGACGTGACAGAAAATACACCATGAGGATTGGAACTAGTAAGACTGAATGTAACAAGAAGGTAATGAATTGCGTGGCCATGTTTTCGCACATTGACGTGATCTCAATGAAAGATTCCAACAAATGTAGGGGATACAGCATATTTTCAATTAATAAATAGCGATTCTTCATATATTCGGTTTATTGAAAGGGAAGGCATATAATTCCTTAATTATTTGACCTCTTTAATAATCGACACAACGATTGTCATAAATATACTGTCATTTAGGATTAAGCACAGCAGTGACTGACTTTGTCAAATGTTCAATTAACAACTGCATGCTACCATCACAGCGGACCGCTCTGGTGGCCTAGTGGTTAGAGCGTTCACCTCGGATGCAGGAGGTCGCGGGTTCGAACCCCGGCCGAGTCATATCAAAGACTTATAAAAATGGTACTAGCAGCTGCCTCGCTTGGCCCCCAGCATTAAGAGGTTAGTGTTAGGTCTGGTCGGCCTGGTGTCAGGATAATGTGGCTGGGTGGGACATGATGCTACATGTCTCCGGCATGATGCCCCATTGCTAGACATCACTATAAACTGCCACACTGCAGACATCGTAGCGATATGACCGAAAAAATGGTTAAAGCTACGTTAAAAATCTAAATCACACACACACACAACATCACAGCGCACCTGTTCATTTGGAAGTGTTTCTCAGGGAGCATGATCCTTCGACTGATTGCGAGAGGTGTGATTACATTAGTTATCGAACCCGCTTTGTCTGTCTCGCAGTCACACACACACACACACACACACACACACACACACACCACTACCACTACCACCACCACCACTACAAAAAGAGGTCCGGGTCAGCTAAGCTGGTTAGTAAGTGCTTCATGTACCTAGACGCCTACACTTTCGGGGCTGCATATAGGTTGCTCCCGCCAACCTATCACTACATGGAAAGAGCGTTTTGCTTTATCGTATGGTTCTGGATAAAACAGGACGAAACAGTTCAACGTCAGCCCCTGTAATAAGAACTGACTCACAAGGCAGTTTGTTGATGCAAAGTCTACCCTGAGAATCAATATGCATACAATATGAAGGCTTCTTGATGCTTTTGAATCTTTTGTTTTGGGTCATTTTTTACGGCACTTTTAATACACTATGGGCCATATGATGCCAAGGAAATTGGAGCTAATTGCCTTTCCCAAAAACACATCAATACAGCCGACCGTGGCTGGTCCGGGCGGTTATCGAACCCTCGACATTTGGATATCAAGTTGCTCACTTTTGAAAGGCAAGGCAAAGGAAGTGGGTCATAATATAGTTGGTGTATTCTTGAACAAGACGGCCTGCGGCGGTTTTTCTTTTCCGTGCTTTTGGATAAAGGTATAGTGGTGTTATGAAGCAGTAGAATAACTCTTGTAAATGTACTGTTATTTCGTCTGACGTTTCAATGCGGAATTTTGGAGTACCGCTGAAATAACCTAGCAACACTACATGCTTGTTAATATTCACAAGTTACAAAAGCGAGTTAGCATACTCTTGTATGATATTTTTCACTATTAGGAAAATTATGTGCTGTCTAAAGCAGACAACTAATGAAAATTTATTCTATCTCTGTGCTGGGGAAATGTGCTTGAAAAGGCACAAAAAAATACATTATATGCTTTATTAATTTCTGAAAGTGAACTTATACAAGTTACAATATCAAACAAGCTATAACAAGTTTTCGACTGTTTTAAAATTTATTTCTGGTGAAGTTCGTGAAGTGAAATTGTCCATGCAGAGCGAGATGCACATCAGAAGTCGGTCGGAATATTTCGTTGTTTTTCTACCAAAATCCATTTCAGAAAAACTTCGATTGAGTGATAATGAGTAAAATTGGGGATAATCTCCGTAAATTGACTGATAACTCAGTCACATGCTAAAGACTCTTGGTAAAATAGAACTCATAACTTATCTGTTGAACTGTGTGTTAAGAATTTAAAAAAAGCAATGTAATTTTAAAATAAATACTTATACATTGTGTGCTGTGCAAAACTGTGATAAGGATTAAGTAATGGTGCCCAATGTAAAAATTAAAAATTTACCACAATGCAACAAATTCATTTAAGAAAGATGAGATTCAATCGTATTATGTGTAAATGACATATTCATGATCTACCCCCAACACACCACCTAAGGACTAATATTTTGAAAATATACATCCAACACTGAAACATTGCGAGATAATAATGAATTCTGGGTGAAGAGACTAGAACCGGTACCGACTAGTGTGTGAAACAATGTCCACTACCTGGGAGGTTAAAAGGCATTGAGAACGGTTTTCATCGGTCGTAACTTAAGCATTAGTTTTTCAAAAAGAAAACCACAAATAAATCTGCAAAGCAGAAATCATAAGTAATTAATTTAAACATTAAGAAGCTTCCTTCTTATGATTCAATTACAGTGTATTTTACATGCAGGCTACAGTTAGCGTATTGACAAATCTGATAATAAATACATGTCTGGTATAATAGTTTATGTACTGTACTGGTCATTACTCAAAGAGAATATTTTTTAGGCACAGGCCCCGGGCTGGTGACTTGAATAAACTCACAAGCCCTGACTGAAATTCCACAAGACCAAACAGTTCATACCTGTCAACTCTCAAGCCGGGAGAAAAACCTCCCAATTTTGGTATTTCCACACCTACCTCTCCCGATCTAGCAATATCTCCTGATTTTCCGCATAGAACTCCCGATTATTACATTATGTCAGTCAATTTCATTTCTCAGAAAATAAAACAACACCAAACTGTACATAAATATATATATGACGTATGCAATCCACAGATGCCATATTCTGTTTTATCACTTGTAAATATTGTAGTGATGAAATCAGTGCCTGATTTATGCATAAGCTAAACAAGCTATAGCTTAGGGCCTCACAGTCTGAAGAGATCTCTCAAATTTATTTTATACCAAATAGGGCCTCTAAAGTTTCCCATAGTTTAGGGCCTCGCTATGTCTAAATCCGGCACTGGACGAAATAATTAATATCACACGACAGTTCTTTTCTTCAATAAATAGAATGTTAAGATTAAACATTATTCACGTAAATTTCAGATTTTTTTAAACCACTACAACAGTACTATAGCTAAGAAAAATAAAAAAAAAAAATTGTCACCAATTAGCTTAAATCCCATGGATGATCACTGTGCATGCTGTGTAATTTTCTCTGCAAACAAAATCGCATTTCCATTTCTGCCAAAGAAACTCGTCCAGTTAACACTTGACACTCTTCTACCGTATATGAGGACCGCTTCGGTGGCCTAGTGGTTAGAGTGTCCGCTTCGGATGCGGGAGGTCGCGGGTTCGAACCCCGGCCGAGTCATACCAAAGACTTTAAAAATGGAACTAACAGCTGCCTCGCTTGGCGCTCAGCATTAAGAGGATAGTGTTAGGACTGGTCGGCCTGGTGTCATGATAATGTGACTGGGTGGGACATCATGCCACATGTCTGCGCCATGATGCCCCAACACTAGACATCACTATAAACTGTCACACTGCAGACATCGTAGCGATATGACTGAAAAATTGCTAAAGCTATGTTAAAAATCTAAATCACACACACACACACACACACACACACACACACACACACCCTCTACCGTATATGTAAAGTTTAATTACCATGATTAAATTAAAAGAAGGAATAAAACAAAATATACCATGCAGTATATGTGCCCCCCCCCCAAAAAAAACTAATTCAGAATAAATATTTTCATTCAGTAAACAGTGTTACATACCTTAAGACTTAAACCTAAGGAAATAAGGTGGGACATAAAACGTGGGAAAAACAGTTGCCACGTGTACGGTAACTTGTGACTGCAGATTTGAACTGTCAAAATGAAGTCCTATAGGC
Source organism: Megalonaias nervosa (assembly GCA_016617855.1). NCBI lineage: Eukaryota > Metazoa > Mollusca > Bivalvia > Unionida > Unionidae > Megalonaias > Megalonaias nervosa. The sequence continues at coordinate 8,727 of JAECUM010043708.1, forward strand.
GTCGTAAGTTACAACAAAATAGGGAATCGTTTATTTGCCAATCAATTGCTGGTGCTTACATACACACACTGTCGAACATGGTCCTAACGGCAGTCTTTTTCACAAGATAAATACAAGGATAAGGGTTAACTGTTAATTAGTCACACTGGCTTTATTGCTTGTGTACTTAAGTCAAAACTTCAGCTATTTTGCAGTTTAGCCACAGCTGACCAGAATATGAAAAAAGGGGCTTGTCCTGGGGGATTATAAGGCGTATCACAGGGAGAAATGGCGCGTAACCGAATAGGCGCGGAAATTTTGCATACGAGGTCACGGAAATTGAGCGCCTTGAAGATATGCCAATATTTAAATATTAGCATTACGGTCGCAGATAATACTTCAGAATAAAATTTTCTTCTATAGTGCTTTTATTATATTCTATATTTCCATTGATTTCTGGTCTCCTTTAAGTTCATGCTAGAATCACAAAACCTGGGAATTTTTCTTCTAAGAATAAGACATTTCAGTTAAGTTGCCGTGTGTTATGTGCACATAACGTCATTTGATAAATACGTTTATCACATAGTCAGTACACTTTACATATAGAATCTGCAGTTTAATATTTTTGATACGACAACATGTTAAATATCACTTTATGCGATTCTGATTGGTTCACATTTGCCAAAGAAATTCTTGCGTAGTATTGTCTTTTTCTGATTGGCTGCGATCGTGGGAAAATTGAATTGCTCCGTCAACTGGAACTATTTGTTTTTACCATTACTATTAACAATTTGGAGACCATTCTTTTGAAGCGACTGACCAAAGGGAATTGTGGAAAAAGGCCACGTCTCTCTGAACATGGCCAACTTACCCCACATGGGCTCGTTACGCCATGTATAGATTATCATGCGCTGAAAAAATTGCGTTCACCCCCAAACAAGAACAAGAAGAACAACAATTAAAACTAAGGGATTCGGTCAACTGATAGCGTGCGCGTCGAAAGGGCTGGTGGGTATACCTATAACATGGAACCCACCCTTTATACAAGAGTGGTTTAAATGTTAACTTACAGGAATAAATAAATCCACCTCTGTTCAGAAAAGATTGTGGACATAAACCGATCTCCAAACTGAAAGAACGTTATCCAACCACAGCATGTTTACGCCGCATAATAACTCTTATCCTGTGATAGAATTCCGAATTTGTCTATTTTTTCTATAGGCTACTGTTCCAAATCAAATAATGCAAATAACCGGTCACAAATACATTATTGTAAATCTGGAATATCTGCACCCACAATCATCCCTTCACATATCCAACAAGCTGATTGCTTAGAAGTAAATTGATAGTGACGCACTCAACATTCCTCTAACTAAACTAAAAGTATTTGACATATACTGAACTTGCATATATATTCTGTGTTGAAAAACTATGTTCCTTGAGACAAATATTTTATTTAATCGGAAAGACAGTTGATGTTTTTGAATGATAATTGGTAGAAATAAAACTAGTAAAAGTTTGCTAGTTATAGAACAGCACAAAAATACCCAGGGGCTAATTTTTACGTGCACCAACTGAATGGTGCTACATCTAAGTCAGAATGGGTAATGATTTAATATTAAATTTATGAAACTCGTTGAATAATGTAAATTATGCAACGAGTTTCATAAATTCAGTGTTAAATTATTATCCATTTGAGACCCTCTATACATGCAATGATGGCTACTGTAGTATTTCTAAGGTATTTTTCCAGTAAGGCGCAAGCATATTCTTATTGATCAGGAGACCTGTCCAATCGGAACGTTCTCGGTTTTCTTCATCACATGCTAGAAGAAAACAATAAAACAAAGTCGGATGTAATTAATGGCCATTTTCAATTGTCCTCAAGCCCGTGGTTGATTTTACGTCATAATAATTTCATTGACGTCACAATGACTTAACGGCGTGTCATCACTAACAGCAACGTAATCCATTCGGAACACCCTCGTCTCTTTCCATTATGAGTTGAATAAGTTCGAATCTCTGAAAAAGACAGTAAGGTCATCGTAGTGATACTTCCCAAATTGGTAAATGCTTAGCGGACGAACAATCTGGTGGATGTGAGATGAACAGCGTTTTATAATGTGACAGTTTGAATTTAATACTGACAACGCTTCAGCAATTAATCAAATGCCTGCATATTTAAATTTTAATTGTATTCCTGCAACTTTATAATGAAAGCAAAAGAACGAAATAATTTGGTTCCAATTGTCCTAAGTAGTGCTTGTGTTGCTGATAGTAATAATACATCATCTATCATTGTGACATTAACAACTTTTATGACGTAACAACAACGTTCTTGGGGACAGTTCAAAATGATATCCACGTTTCCTTTTTTAACCAGGATTACCAGTTGGGAAAGTATTGTGTGTGAAATGTGCAGACTTACGCCTTTAGGCAGTATTGTGTGTGAGATGTACATACATTTTCATTTAAGCAATATATTGTGTGAAATGTACAGACTTATGACAGTTGTAATGTGTCGAATTTTGAAGAAATACTGGATCTTCAAGTTGAATAAATTGTGCATTAAAATTTTATCATAGTCAAGCCAGCGGATAGTCTTTGAGAAAGTTCACTTTCATATTACCCTTATTTCATCTCTGAAACATAAAAGGGCCTACGTTCAGGTTCAGTAGAATTGACCGTAACGCTATCATGAGAGAGTACAGTAGGGTTACCAGCCATGACCGCGGTAGAGAACTCAATGCCAATAATTGATCTTCAAAGGAAAGCTAATTGCATCATATTCTAGGCTGTCAAAATCTGATGAAAGACATAATTATTTTGGGAAAAGTTTAGGAACAGTTGCTTCCGATTGGTCAGTTAAAACTAAGGCGTACACTTTGGAAGTAATCTGAATTTAAGGTAGCGACTTGGCTCAGAATTCTTTAGTCAGAAATCTTGCTTGAGAGAAGTCAGGTTGACTCCATGGGAAACCCAAAAGAATAGTGTTTTCCCTCGTTAACAAGTAAAGAGGCCAGATAGCTGTCTTGAAAGGAAAAGACAGGCTATAGTGCTAGGACGCACGGTTTGTGTGGAAAAGAAACAGCATTAAGATACGCAATTTTAATTTCCATGTAATTTTCTATTTAGTTGTTTGGTTTTATGCAAATGTGTAGTATATGATTTAGGGATTTACGAATTAATTTCCTTTGTCTGTAGAATGACACTGTTTATCGTGAGTTAATGATAAGTGCATATTTATATATGATTTTATAATGCTCAAATGCAGGTTATTGGTTACTGTAAGCTAGAATTTAGTGAATCTTATGCAATAGTAATCGAGTATTTATCTTATTGAGCGGAACTGACTAGCCAGCTGTAAGAAGACGTATAGTAATGTATGATGATATACACGGCAATTGCCTCGTGGAAAAGGGACGATGAACTGTTTAATTAAGGTCAGACTTGGTATATTGCAATGGTCATTTGTAACTATAGATAACCATTGTACCTTACCTTAAATACAGTATTTGTAAGGACGGTTAATCGTTAAGGTCACATTATGCAGTGTGGATAGCTATTTACGTCTCTGAATAACGGAAGTAAGAAAATTTTATATATACGGATAGGTGGTGAACATATATAGCTTTAGTCGTAATCTTGTCACTTAAGGGAACAGCTTTCTATAGGACAGTCCAGGAGGGAAGTCCGCAAATAGAGAGTTCAGAATAGAAGGGTCAAGAGGAAGAACCAAACATACACGCTAGACGTGGAATACACAAAGTCAAGAGAGAACGACGCCAGGTGATGCAAGTCAGGCGTGGAAATTGTACTCTTTTCACCACTCGTAACTATCATGAACGAATCCGTAAATTGAACACTGCTATTAAATTCCATTAATGTAAATCGGTTGGATTGTAATTGCAATTTTAGCTTATGTATTAATGAATTAAATTTATTGTATTGTACTGTTAAAGGGGGCTCGTATTTGTTTATTTCTTCTCAATAGTCTTGCTTAGTTCTCTGTCAATGTTCTGTCTATCTATTCACACTGGGCAATAACATCGATGGAGGTCATTTCCTAGATAATGATCGCCAAATCAATTAACAGAGGGGCGGGGCACACACACGTCACCCCTCCCCCCCGACCTTTACAACAGTATTGTGTGTGAAATATACAGACTTACGATAGTATTGTGCGTGAAATGTACATACCTATGGCTTGAAGCAGAATTGTGAGGGAAAGGTTCAAACTTATCAGATAAGGCAGTATTGTGTGTGAAAGGTTCAAACTTATCAGATAAAGCAGTATTGTGTGTGAAAGGTTCAAACTTACGAGGAAACTAAAAGCTTAAGGTCGTTTAAACCTGCTGTATAAAATGGAAACAAATTGAAGCAATAATTGTTCTTTTAATTTGTTTCTAATAAATTCAAGGAACAAAGGACGTAAAGGCAACTGCAGAGGTTTCCATATAACGAAGAAGAATTAGAACACTTTTATACCCTTTGTAGAACTTATAAGTTACATCTCAGGAATAATTGTGGAATTTTGCATGTTCTTATCTTTTGACATCTTCGCTAGCCAAGGTCCCGATATAATAACCCTAACTACACCTTGGCGGATCGAACAGATATTTTAGTGCTTTGTCCTAGCGACATCTATTGGATTTCAGGAGTTGCCTCCCTTAGTATGTGATGGCAACTAACCAATAGGGTGTAACAGTGGTGCATTGTACATCGGTCGAAAATGGTGGAGGCAATCGACCTAAAAAGGATACTTTGTACGTTTAACATCGAAAGTATGACTACGTACGATGTGAGGTTGAGAAAGTGAAATGTATATTTGTTCAATTATGGTATGTACGATTTATATATTTTATGGTACGAGCGGGGAGCGGGGGTTGCGAGGCGTTGGTATTAATGAATACTATTCTGTAGAAGAAATACACGATAATTATTCAGAAGCAATAGATGGTTGCGATTTAATTATCTTTCATTTGTACCACTAAAACGAAAATATACAATAGTAAAAAGAAAATGTTTGGTGTCTATGGTTACGCTTAAATGTTTTGGAACAACGCTGAAAATGGCGAAGGTACACGGCAAAGTTGGTTGATGTTCAATATTCACAGTGTGTGCGTATATCAATCTGATGAAAATCAGATCTCCGCTGTTCGACGTGAAGATCTTACAGCGACCGCTTAGGGGTCATGTTCTGCTGACCTTTGAACTGGCCAATGGAAATGCAGCTTTCAGAATTCTGAAAGTGAATCAAATCGTTCGGCATACATTGATGCATTCAGCCTTACTGCTCAGTCTCACAAACGGTGAAAATATAAGACTACATTTGATTGGCTAATAAAATTAGCTATTATTGTAATAACACACACACACACACACACACACACACACACACACACACACATATATATATATATATATATATATATATATATATATATATATATATATATATATATATATATATATATATATATATATATATATATATATATATATAGATAGATAGATAGATAGATAGATAGATAGATAGATAGATAGATAGATAATTTACCATTGAAGTTCGGGAAATAAAAACTATCCACGCATAGCCAGTAATCTATGAGATGCACATCATAAATAATGCTTAACTATGTAATGTCCAATCCAAATCAACTCCCGTGATTCATTCAGTGATCAAAATAAAGAACATTATAGGTTCCATAATCCTCACTTGGGATATAAACATTTCTTTGTTTAGTATGGATTACCAGAGGGGAAAATCAGTGAATACCTTTTCTTTCCATTCCCAACCCTGTGCAAAAATTTCAAACTCTAAAAATCTGAATTGCATAGTTAATGAATGAGATCGACTGATCTTCGTACCTATTTTTGATTGACACTTAAACCCGAGACGGATGGACAGGATGCATTCATTTCAGTGATGATGTTGGCCATAATGGTTGAATAACAAGAGTACACTAAAATTCTTGCAAATATGGCAGATGTATAGAAACACATAGATAACAATAAAATTTTTTTTACTAGTAACTCCAAAAGTAATTACGACTTTTTGGCTGCGTCAGCGTAAGCACATATTTTGCTCAGTCAAGACCAACACTGACACGTGCTTCTCTAGTTATTCACTGTTACTAATTATGATCAAGGTCTGGGACATAAAGCCCCAAGCTAGCAGATTGTTGATGTATTTACCAACCGCAGTTCGGAAATTAGCGGTGCTGGGGAATGAAATTCATGTTGGTCTAAAACTGCTGACAGGCGGAAGGGCTGGCTTGCTACTAAGCAGCAGAAACCTCACAATCCATCTAACACCGGCAAACCAATGAAATAAATGCTAGTGGATACTCACATTTTTTTAGAATGATTATTCTTGTTTTAGGCAGTATAGAATTCATACAACAGTGTACAAACACGCTATAGCTACTATAGAAAGAAAGTGTTAAGGACCGTAACGGAAATTAAAAAAATTAAAAAAATTGAGAGCTGCGTTGAATCATTAGTAATTCTTTGTCTATCGAAACAATTCACCAAACTTAAACCACATTTTCATTTCTTTATCCAAATACAAGTTTAACGCTATGCTTTGAAATCTTAATTTAAAAAGTTTATTCCTTACATTTTAAGAACTGCTTAGAATCTGTTTCCTTCACATATATGCTTGAATTCTTGATGTATATTTAATCCAAGTACATCCTTGCCTGTTATCAAGTCTGTTGAATAACATTATTCATTACATTTGAAAACCCCATTTTATAGCAATAACATTACATTTGAAAATATTGTGTTTTAACGTTAAATACGGTACAATCGTGATGTCCGATGGGTCAGAATGTAATTTTTAATCATTGCATATCATTTTGAGGAGTTTGTTCAACAATATATCGGTCTTTGTCATCATTAGATAAACATGATCTTATATTTGTGTTTATCTCGTGCAAAAATACAGAAACAATAGACAATATTTTAATATTTTCCTCACCAACCTTCAGAACTTATAACGGCTTTAATCCGTGTCATGTGTGTAGGAAGTAAATACTCATTCAAAGACATAAATGTCTTGACACAAGAGACAGAAAAGTTTGCAATTTTTAGAAATGTGATTAGCAGTCGCATGGAACAAACAATTGGATTTTATCTTAGAAGCAAATTTACTTTCTAGATCTTAAAAGTAAAAGGACGTTGATGTTATTCTCTCTCTCTCTCTCTCTCTCTCTCTCTCTCTCTCTCTCTCTCTCTCTCTCTCTCTCTGCGACCCTAAATCAGCCTGAACTATGTTATTCAATTTTATTTGCTCAATGAATTACAAATCCTTTGTCATCAAGTGGGCTATTTAATCTGATTCACACAGTGGCTTACAAGTCCTTTATCGCTGACTGCGCTTTCAATTTGATTTACCCGGTGACTATCAAGTCCTCTATTAATGACTGCGTCAAATTTTGTTAGAGCGTTGGATTTCGATTCTCTGAATGAGGCTTTAAATGCGTTTCAAAAGCGTTTGGAGGCAACAATTTAATTTCACATATTTGGCAACTCAAGGAAGAATTGAGCAACCCACTGAATCAAAATTTGAAAACAAATCCAGTTGGCATCCTGCTTAAGTAGTGGAAGAGATATGGCAAGGCATTTCTGACATTAGAGAGGTCACATCTGACTTTTTTATTTATAATTCAGACCTCAGTAAATCAGAAATTAGGGCGTTGTAAATCTTTAGTAATAAAGAAGGCAGATAAGTGAAATGTCAACGTTGTCATGGACCGAGATCAGTACATTTTGGAATCGAAGCGAAAATTAAATGATGAAATATCACCAGCCTCTTTTAAAGCCAGTTTCTCATGATATGGCATTGGAAATCAAGCGTGAATTTGGAAAATTACGTGATAGTGGCTATTATAGACAACTTAATTCCAAATAATTCAAGTGTGTGTGTGTGTGTGTGTGTGTGTGTGTGTGTGTGTGTGTGTGTGTGTAGTGGCGTCACTAGGGTTGGTGTCACCCAGTGCTGTAACTCATGGTGTCACCCCCATGGACCCCCTTCCTGCACAAAAATTAAAATTTTTATAGACAGTCATGTGCGGTAACTCATGGTGTCGTCCCCATGGACCGCCTTCCCGCACAAAAATTCAAAAATTGTATAGACAGTCATCTTGGTGTCATCCTCTCTGATGGTGTCACCCGGTGCGGTCCGCACCCCCTAGTGACGCCACTGTGTGTGTGCATGTGTGTGTGTGTGTGGGGGGGAATTTTTAACGTAGCTTCAACAATTTTTTAGTCGTATCTCTACGATGCCTGCAGTGTGGCAGTGATGTCTAGCACTGGTGTATCATGACACAGACATGTAGCATCATGTCCCACCCAGTCACATTATCCTGGCACGAGGCCGGCCAGTCCTAACACTAGCGTCTTAATGCTGAGTACCTAGTGAGGCAGCTGTTAGTACCAGTTTTATAAGTCTTTGGTATGGCTCAGCCTGGATTATAATCCGCGACCTCTTGCATCCTTGGCGGATGCTCTAACCACCAGGCCAACCGTTAAGATATTTTTATCTTCTTCCGAATATTCAGAAACCTGTAGAAATTTTTGGTGCGTAGGTCCATTGTTTCAGATTTAAGTGAGACTGAACGTATTGTCCCATGGATAGATTTTAATTCAAACCCTTCGGTTCAGAAAGAATTTTCATATGTTAAAGATTCAAATGGGTTTTTTTCCCAGTAAAACTGAGTCAAATTAAACCTCTTAAAAACTGTGTTCTGGTTACACCAGATGTTGCATGTTTTGAACTAACTTCGTGCGTGATCATGGTTTGACATGCTTGATAATCCGTATCAAATTCGACAAGACAAGACAAGACAAACTCTTTATTACTCTCAGGTTACAATAAGCAACATATGAGGAAAATATTAGTATCTCATTTTGCGTGCGTGTACGTCAGCCATGGAGGGATATAATTTGTTTTCACAGTAAATGCAATAACTCGGATTGACAATATTATTACATTATTACAGTCATTACTTCAGTGGAATAAGTTCATGTTGAAACTTAATTACATAGACATTGGTATATTTGGGAAGACATGTTGTAAACTACTAAATATGAAACACGAACTGATCTGTAGCAAATACTTTACGATCATGAATCTACAGTACGTTTCTCTTCATTAAAAAATTTTAAAAAAAAAACAATGAAACAAATTTTAAAAATTAAAAATTAAAAAACAAACAGAAAAACGGAAGAGCAATAAACACAGCTAGTAACGTTGGTTGAAATTAACGAAATTTTGATAAAATATTATCAATATTTAGATAGATTTCTTAAAATACCAAGTTTCTCGGAACACATTAATTCTTTAAACTTTCGTAGATTTGGTCTCGCATAGAAGTGTTTGGGTAGTAGTTGCTTTCTTTATTCTCTGAAATAGCTACATTCAAGGAGATAATAAAATTCATCACCCTCACAGTTCCGCACACAAAGAACACAAAATCTTTCATATCTAGGAAAATTCTCCCATCTTCCCTTCTCTATCAGAAAACAGCGATGATCCGTATCCAAATCAACCTGATGAGGAAAGGTTAAATTTACTAAGATATGTCGTGAAAAGAACGGATTTATATTTAACCAAATTCTCCAGAGAAATAGCCAGGTTTATTGACGATATTATCTTCACCTGGACACAATCGGAAAAAGAACAAAATAATTTTTTTTTTCTTTCAAACCTTTTCTTCATCGTTTATTCTTTTTTGTTCTTAGAACTGTGCGGGACCATTGGTATAGATTTTATCGCCTCGATTTACCTATGTTTATCTATCTATCTATCTATCTATCTATCTATCTGTCTGTCTGTCTGTCTGTTTGTCCGTCTGTTTGTCCGTCTGTCCGTCCATGTTATAAAATGTTTTATATCTTATTAGGTTACTAATAAATTAACTTCAACTAGATGTAAGTTTAGATCGACCATTACTGTGTCATATAACTTCCAAAATTATTTACTACTGAAGGGCCTAATGATATAGGCTATACAATATTACCGATCGATCAAAGCTACCAAGTATATGATTATTTGTGATTATTCCTTGTGGATTTGCAATCATTCGGTAGCATTTGTGTTTGCGTGTGCGCTGAGATTTAAATAGGCAGAAAGATAAATCGATTGAGAGAGAGAGAGAGAGAGAGAGAGAGAGAGAGAGAGTAAACTGACCGTGATCCATCTTTATATTATTAATAAGACGTGGATCAGCATGAATGTCTCATAAAGCTATTGTTTGTTGTAGAGAATAATGTTATCAAATTGTTGCATGGTATTTGAAGAATTTGAAGAATATTCAAAAAGACATTTTTGTTGAATTGAAAATCCGATTCTGACTTCAACCTATTTTAAATGACCAAACCTCTTTTTAAAACACACCATGACATGAGGTGCAGCATTTTACGTTGTTTCAATATGAAATACATAGACAGGGGAAATGTTTTATCAAATTACCTCCAGGAATAGTTGGTTTAAATGAAAATGGATAAGTCAAAACCAATTCTAATTTTAACAGTGTATCGTCCACCAATTCCTATTGTACGTCAACATTTGAAGCTAAATTAGATCATGTGTGCAGATGATGGAAAATTTTAACACTACCAACAAATGATAAACAGAAAACGCTTCTTGAACATATTTGACTCACAAACTTGATTAACACACCTACAAGAGTTAGATAAAACTCTAAGACCTGTCTAGATCACATATGTCTTAGACACCTTGAAAATAGTGTATGCATTGATGTGTCATACATAGATATTAATGACCACCAACCTCTTTCATTTATTAGAAATTGCACCTACAAGTGAAAATATCGATACAATTGAGTGTAAGCTGAACTTGACATGTCATTTGGTTTAGTTTGGTATAGTAATAATGAATTCTGAAACAGCCAAATGTTTACTAATTGGCAATAACCAACGGAAAAGAGACTGGAAAAGGATATTTCTGTACCCTGTGGGCATCATAAGCTTAAATGTGTTACGTATGATACGTTTTTGCTTGAGAACATTTTATCAAGAAATAAACATATCATCTCTGTTGGTATCAAAATTTAATTAACCTAAAAAATGCGATATTATTGCTGTTACGGATTTGATATATATTTTTACAGTATCCAGTCTATGATAATACCTTACTTAGGTAATATGCGAGAGAGCTGAAATACTAGCTGCATTTATAGTTTGATCTTTTTTTTTTTAAAAGTGAAGGTTGTCGAACAAGCACAACAAATAAAATAAAATTATCACAAATAAATCATTTCACTACCCTGTCGTGTTCCCATATATTATCTACTGCTGTAAACCTCTTACATTACTACTACACTATAAAAAGACATTTCCCTTACCACTGAATAAAAAAACAAAAAGGTATCGAAATACCTCCATTACTAATGGAAACACAAATATATGCTCGTTTTCACTAGAACATTTTTGAAGCACTTTTCTTCATACTGGATATGGTCTTGGTTTCTCATGCATATCACCACTACTTGAACACTACCATGCTATAATGATATTAACATCTTACTACTAAATTAAATCGAATTGACGAAAGGCTATAGTAGTGGTACCTAACAACTACAATCCAAAATAAATTGAAATTCTCTCAAAGACATAAATGATGCAGCAATACTACATCGTGGTAACTCGTGTTCAGAGATGTGATAGAAATATTGACTGAGTTTAATATAAATGCAACAGGCAATGTGTCAACAGACAATGTGCATTTGTTTACGAATTTAACCAAACATCAGTTGATTTGGGAAGTGTGTTCAATCTACGCCGTTCACAGTGAGCGGATATACATATTTTGAAGATCTAGTTTTCATATGTATTCTACGATCGAAATAAACAGAAAACTACGTGTAAAAATTCAACGCTAATGTCTAAATTTTGAAGAGTGGACTTCTTATTTTTTAAATTAACTAGTACAGCAACTTATTCAGGTCCTGCAATTCATTTTAACGCAGTAATATGGTTAAATCATCTTAACCATGTTAACTTATCAAATAAATTTAATGAAATAAAATTTAACAACACTGAGACTCGGCTTTCGCATACGGACCACTAAACAGTTTTGAAAGATTTATATTAACATTTCACAGTGAAGAATCCAAGAAATGATAAGGATAATTATTGAGCCCCTGCGCGATGATGAAACTCAGAAGAAAAAAAACAATATAGATTTAAAACAATTTAATTTCATATGCACTCATTTAAAAATTACAACACAGCATGGATAAAACTTAAGGAGAGAAAAGATAATTGATCGATAACGGCCGTAGAACATAAAATTTGTACACCAAAGTATTGGGGGAAATGTATTTCTGTTGTCGTCTTACCGTCTTACAAGCGTACCACTCTAGCAAAGGTAGTGTTCAGTATTGGAAAACATTGCCAGATGGTAAAGAATATGTAGTTATTACATCCTAATCATACAATTTTCTTTCAGAAGCTGTTTCTTCTGATTTTAACTCTGTTTTACTAGTTTTTGACATTTGTATGCATCGTGAATTATATCGCCTTATTTGTCCTTGGATTTTATCCACGTATTACCAACGTATTAGTATGCGTGCTATCATCATCTTCATCATCAGTCCCGTAGTCTGGTAGACCATTGGGGCACCACACAAGACCGAACAATCAGCTTCCTCCATTCCTCTCGATTTTCCGTCTTTCTCATTGAGTCGCTCAATGTCAAGCCTGTCCACTCTCGAATGTTGTCTTCCCACCTCTTTCTCTGCCTGCCTCTCTTTCTTCTTCCTTGTACAGTGCCTTGCAGGATTGTCTTGGCAAGTCCTGATGATCGTGAGACAAGCCCATACCACTGCAGTTTACGTTTTTTCACTGTGCTCAGGAGGTTTTCGTGAGGCCCAATGGCTTTTCTGATCCTTTGCCGTATTTCTTCATTGGTGACAAAGTCTTTGTATGAGACGCCGAGGATCTTTCGGAATTATCTCATCTCTGTGGCTTGTATCATTTATCTACGTCAGCTGTTATGGTCCATGATTCACAGGCGTATAGAAATATGGAGATAACCAGTGAGTGCATCAGTCTGACCTTTGAACTGAGTGCGATGTTCTTGTCGTTCCCGATGGGCTTCAGTTTTGTAGGCGCTGCTGTTGCCTGCGCAATCCTGGAGAGTACTTCAGGCTTTGATCCTTCATCTGTTACAATTCCCCCCAAATACTTGAAGCTGTGGACTGTTTCTAGCTTCGTACCTTGGACCCTGATGTCAGTATTGATGCCCTTGGCGTTGTTGGTCATCCGTTTGGTCTTCTCTGCACTGATTTCCATCCCGTAGGCTGTGGAGATTTTGTCGAGGCTGTCTACTAAGCTAGCTATTTCTTGTTCATTTCCTGCTAGTCCATCAATGTCGTCAGCAAAACTTAAGTTGGTGACTGTTCTGCCTCCGATGCTGACTGTTCCTTCATGCTTTTCAAGTGCGTCAGCCATGATTCTTTCCAGAAAGATGTTGAATAGTGTGGGAGAGAGCAGACAGCCTTGTCTGACTCCGACTGTCGTTCTGAACCAGTCCCCTATGCTGCCGTTGAAGTATACTGCACTGGTGGCCTTGTCATACAGGTGCTATATTACTGTGATGAGGTTGGCATTGATGTTGTACAGTCTCATGGTCGCCCACAAGGCTGCATGCCATACCCTGTCAAATGCCTTCTTGAAATCCACGAAGACGTGGTACAGATCTTGCTGGTGTTGGAGATACTTCTCACACAATATCCTGAGGTTGAAGATCTGCTCTGTTGTGCTGCGCCCTACTCTGAAACATGCCTGCTCCTCGGCAATGATCTTTTCAGCCTGTGACTTTAGTCTGTTTAGCAGTATCCTCAACATGACTTTGCTTGGATGGCTTATAAGACAGATTGTACGGTGGTTTTGACACTGTTGTAAATTGCCTTTCTTGGGGAGGGTGATGATCAGTGATTGTGTCCATGGCGATGGCCATTCTCCTGTTAGCCAGATCTTGTTGCATATGTTTGTGAGGGCGCTAGTCATTGCTTCTCCCCCTGCTTGGACCAGTTCTGCTGGGATATTGTCCACTCCTGCCGACTTCCTCTTTTTCAACGATCTCACTGCTGCTTCTACTTCATCCCGTAGGATAGGGTGCTTGTCATTGTTAGTTGCTGGAGGGACGTTCAGTGCCTCTGGATCTATTATTGGTTGGTGTTTGTAAAGTTCTGCGCAGTACTCTGTCCATCTTTTCAGAATGTCTTTTTCTTCTGAGAGGCAGTTTCCACCTTTGTCCTGTAAGGAGGTAACTCGCCGTTGTTTTGTGCTTGTTAGATCTTTGACCAGCTGGTACGCTTTCTTGCTGTTGTTCCTTTTCAAGTTTCCCTCAGTATCTTTGGACTGTTCTTCTATCCAGTTCTCTTTTGCTTTTTTCATGCTTTTCTTGACTTCCTGGTTGACTGCCTTATACTGCTCTGCCCCTTCTGTATCATTCTTCTTCTTCTTCAGCTCCCTCCTCTTGTCACACAGGTTCAGGACCTCAGCTGTGACCCAGGGTGTCTTGACTGGGCGGTGTCTACCAAGGATCTCGCTGGCTGTTTCGGTCGTTGCTGTATTAAAGGTGGTGATTAACGTGTCAATGTCTGTATCGTCAGCGTCGAGGATGGTGAGCAGTGCAAATTTCCCACCAATCTTTGCTTGGAAGGCTTCGACTACTTTTAGATCCTTCAGCTTCTCGAGATCGAACTTTATTCTTGTTTGGTTATCTTTCTTGACCTTCTTTAGACGTAGCCTGAAGGTCATCATCACCAGATCATGGTCACTTCCAATGTCCGCTCCGGGAAAGCTTCGAGTCTTGGCGATGTTTACACTTGACTGTATGCGCCTCTTTACCATGATGTAGTCGATCTGACTGTGACGGTCTCCGCTTGGACTGTGCCATGTCCATCTTCTGGATACTTTGTGTTGGCCGAAGGTGTTTGCAAGCATAAGGTCGTTGTAACTAGCGAATTCCAGGAGCCTCAGGCCTCTCTCGTTGGTCTGTGCATTGCAGCAATGCCCACATGTTCCTTTCCAGTTCATGTAAGCGTCCTCGCCTATCTTGGCATTCCAATCGCCTTGCACAACCAGAATGTCTTTCTTCGGTGTTTTATCCACAACTTCTTGTAGCTGGTCATAGAAGTCTTCGACATCTGCGTCATCATAGTCTGATGTTGGGGCGTATGCCTGTATGATGGTGATATTGAATGGACTTGCCCTGAGGCGGATGGTGATGAGCCGGCTGGAGACTGGCCGACAGCCCATGACAGTACTCACGCTGTCCTTGTGGACAAGGAACCCAACTCCCTGCTCATGTTTGTCCTCTCTGCCACTGAAGTACAGTTTGTGGCCTTCCAAAGTAGTTGTTTCTCCAATATTCTTCCATCTTACCTCACAGAGTCCTAGGATGTTCCAGCTGTATCTGTTCATTTCATATGTAAGCTCCTCTAGCTTTCCTGCTTCTCTCAGTGTTCTTACATTCCAGGTGCCAATGTTGATGTTGTTCCTGACACGAATCTTGCTGCTCTGAGCACCAGTCGCATACTTTCCATCTCCGCCCTGGTGCATGACGGAAGGTGCGGCCCATGTCGACCCGGGCGACGACCAAGCCGGTATGGGATGAGTAGTGATTGTCATTTTTCATGTGGTGTGTCTAGGGCAGCTGACGCCTGGCGGAGCCCAACCCTCTCCAGGCCTGACCGCAGCCGATTTCCTCCAACTGGGTGGCTCGCCTTGGTCACGAACATGTAGCCGTTGTATCATGTAGTTTCTTACAAAGTTTGTATCTACTGTGCGGCAATATTGTCTGAATACTGACTCCAGTCTGACTTTATTTTGTGTTATATGTTGTTGCTCAGAATTAACACTTATAATATTTTGATCTACATAATCACTAGGAAGATTAATCGGATCATCCATTTTGTTTTAGCCCCGTCCATCTGGATCAGACTGTCCAAGCGAGGCACATGGGATGATGTGATCAATATTATGATCATCATCACGGGCATATTCTGGCTTTGCACAAAGTGGACATTTGCCATAAAAGTCAATTGACAGTACGACTTGTATTTAAAGTTCATGAGACTGAAGTTTTGTTATAGCGCTTGTATACGTCTTCAAAGTATCATATAAATTAACCTGAAATTTCAATCATTGTGGTACCTTTGTTTCATCTGCCTTTTGTTTCATATGCTTTTTTTCATGTGCTTTTTGTGGTATTGGTTGCAGTACTATATGTGCTTTTTATTTTCTCTGTACCACTTTTTAGATTGCTTTTTTGCAATACTCGTTAAGACAAGGTTTACGATAACCGCTGTGATTCTTATTTTTGTTTGTACCAAATTTTAGATTTCTTTCTACAGTACTCATTAAGATAAGGTTTACAATAACCACTTGATTTTTATTTTCTTTATACCACTTTTAAGGTTTCTTTCTTTAGCATCATTAAGACAAGGTTTACAATAACCACTGGTTTTGTAAACTACGTCGTGTTCTTTTCCATTTCACCTCTTGAATATGTTTTAAAATCTATGATTTTATTGGCCCAAATACTTTTCAATAAAAATCTTTATTTCATGTTTTAAATCTGTACAGTCGTCATCCTAATACCCTTATTTTCATGTTGAACTAGTGTGGATCTATCATGCCAAATAAATGGAAGCCAAGCATAATAAAAACAAGGTCAGAAAAGAACCAGAGAAATTAACTTCAAAAAAGGATAAAAGATCTACTTGAAGTTGAACTTGGTGTGCAACATTGGAAACTTCTACGGGCATTTAAACGAGAAACACTGAACGCTTATTAAAGGAACGGAACAAGATGATGAAACGGCATTTAAACACGATTTAAATGAAAATGGTTCAAAGAACACAATACATGTTTGATATGTGGTGAAGGATCTATTTTGGGAATCTTTTGCATCGGGTCCAAATGTAAAGTTGCTCCTTCATAGACTCTCCAAAACACACTGATACAAGAGTTTTAAAACATAAATGATCTATCGACTAAAGTAAAAGGAAAGAATCTAACAATGATAGTATCATACAATGACAGAAATGCCATTCAGCTGTTCCCCAGTTGGCTAACATTTACACTAGATAAAAACATGTCGATCGGAGCAAAGTTAATCATGAACACATTTTACCTCGCAACACTCAAATCTGTTCTCTCGATTGCATACATCATGTTTTTTAAAAGGTATTACAATTTACAATTGGTCCATAATCAACATTGGGCATTAAAGAAATTGAAAAGCTGATAATGTCATTTCCATTCTGTTCCAAACTAACAAAATCTTACAAAATTGTTGACACCGTAAAATTGAAATATGAATCCAACATACAACATTGTCAGTAGCCCAATCGATAGCTGATAAAGTAAACATTGTCAGTAGCCCAATCGATAGCTGATAAAGTAATCATCCAGAAGCAGTTTATTGTATCATCACTGAGTACAACAAGCAGAGTGAGATGATAAACGCAATTACGATGAAATTGAAAAGAAACACAGCTAGATAAATTGACAGCACAGATCAAAATGAGACTTTCCCTGAGAAAAAAATATATATTTTTACTAGTTTAATTAATAACAGAAATGACAAACTGTCCATTTTGTTGCAGTTTGTAGATTCTATTGCTGAGTACCTATATTCAAGATAAACTCAAACACCTTATCTACATGTGTCACACGAATGAATTGGTCCATCTTAATCTCGTAATGTCAATGATAAGAGGTAAAGATGGAATTACTTCAGATGGTGGCAATGATGAAACCATATGTTGAATAATTGAAATACAACTCAAATTATGAAATCACTCTGAGGTACAATTCGACAGAATTCATAAACAACACAGTATTACTCGCTACTATTTTACAGCCAAAGAACTAAGCAAGGATCCACTAAATCAGATAAAGTATGCGAGTTTATGAAACCAAACATCTATACTCTTTCCTGGACAAGATCAATAACATAAAGCAGTACACTGTTAGTCATTGTTCGTGTGTACTAGAGTATATGTAATACTGTGTTTCACATAGATTTTCTTTAGTACAGTGTCCATGGGAATTACAAACAATTAAAGGGGGTCGTGTATTAGTATAAGAATTGAACATAGCAGAATAATATATCTTGACGGGTTGGTGTAATGTGTGTTTTGCACGTAAAAACATAGTAAGTAAATATAGTAGGCATTTTTAGGTTTGGAAAAACATGTTTATCAATTCGAAGTTCCAGTGAACAATTTGCACATCCAAACAAACCTAAATGGAAAAATACAAAACTTAAGTCAAACGATTAACAGTGATTCAGATTTCAATAATAGTTGTACAGACTAAGCCATACAGTCAATAAAAGGTTTGAATTGAGAAGAGCTGATAAACGGATATTGCACACATTTAGTAAGAACAATTTTGAAAGATATCAGGGCTTTGAGGAAACAAACCTACGATAAATTAACTTATTTTAACAGAATGACAATTACTGAGCTAGAAAAATCTTGTTGAGACCGGAAACTTACGTCAGAGGCTCAAGACGTACTCATGCAGAGATTTAATGCGCTACCAAGAGTCACGAATCCCAATAGCCAGTAAAGGAAAGATCATATCATCTTAGCAACCGATCGGCAGGAGAGAAAAAAATGGTGAAATAGAAGCATTAAAAAATTTCATGGAGAAAATAAAATATATATATGGAAAAGCATGGCAATCGACAATCTCAACAGGAGAATTTCAGACAGACTTGAGTATAGAAATAAAAAGAAAATGATAAATAGATTGGAACCGCAATGAATTATTGTATCACAAATTACAGACCTAAACGACAAAATTACTGCTAATGCTAATACATTGTGAGATTTGCAGAAAGAGATTAAACTGAGATAACAAACAGGATAGATGACATACGATGCAAAATCAATGTAAATGAGAGCGTGTTTGCATCCATTAAGGCAACCTAAAATCGATTCATCACAGTTATTTGCATGATAACATCAAAACAATAAAATATTTTTCATCCACTGAATTTTGCCATAAATTACTCGATGAACTTGAGCATTTCAAAACGAACTCAGAGTGTTTGTTGATATAGTAGAGGGAAAAACAAGTACTGTGCAGCAAAACATTGGTACAAGACACAAACGAACTAGGAAGGTGAGTAAAGATCAGATTGATTTGGGGCAAAAGATTACAATAGTTGCTGGTACATTCAAACTAAAACAAGAAAGACACTAGGGGTGAAGTGGTAATGTTGGCAGCATTACCACTGAAACAAATGCCAACAAAAATGCATTCAAAAGCAGAATTTGGAGAAGGAAAGAACATTACGTTGGTTGTTATAATGGAAGAACTGAAAAAAGATGAGTTTGGCGAGAAAGCTAAACTAACTCGATTTGTATATAAGTTTAACAAGAAAGCTAAACTAACTGGATATGTATATATTGATCTACCATTTTTTAATTACGAAGTGTCAGGAATCATTCTATCAGGGTGATCCTTAAGGCTACATTGCTACCGCTTTGTTGTCCAGAAGGGAAAAGCCTTTCCGCAGAGAGACAACAGAGAGAGAGAGAGAGAGAGAGAGAGAGAGAGAGAGAGATACTCATTTTATGTCAATAAATAGGAATAGATGAAAACGGAATTAATCTGTCGGACATTCGCCTAAATTAATTAGTTCATGAACGAATAGATATCTGCTCCCATGACATATCTCAGTCATTTCCTATGGTTGGTTGTCAATATCATTTGTATTTCTCTCTACTTTTGGCTATCATGCTTTCTGTCCTGTTGTAAATGTAGTAGTAAGGTATAGTAGCGGCCTAGAACTTGTGTCGGAAAAGTGTACAAATTACGAATGTATGGGGGAGGGAGGGGGAGTATTTCGATTGGGGAAGGGGATGTTTCTTGTTTGTATGCAGTAGTAATGGAATTGTTTAAGTTGTGGAGGGTGATGTTCTTGTTGTTTGTATACAGTTGTAATGGAGGTGTTTCAGTTGTGGAGGGTGATGGTCTCGCTGTGTTTATGCAGTAGTAATAAAAGTGTTTAAGTTGTGAAGGGGGATGTTCTTGTTGTTTGTCTGCAGTAGTAGTGGAAGTGTTGCTTGGGGGGTCGTTAGTAAGTAATACATAAGAGCATTATCGATCACTAATTGAAATAATTAATAATAACTTGTATTTTATTGTTATTAAAAGCAATTAAAAAAATCAATTTTTTAAATAATAAATAGTATTTTAACTCTCTCGTTCATGTTCTACTTACGTAAATTATGTATTCGATTGTACTTTATGTGAATATAACACGTTATTTATTTATTTATTTATTTATTATTATAATTATTCAATCCCGTAACCCAAGAGATCGTTGCGGCACCAGAGATGACTTCACAACCAATTCTGTCTGTCTATCTCTGTTCTTGGGAATATCAAACCCCATACCTATCCACTCTTTAATGGTATCTTTACACCTCTCTCTCTGTCTGCCTCTTCTTCTGCACCCTCTCACTGTGCCTAGCAAAATTGTTTTTGTCAGTCCAGATGATCTTGAGACATGACCGTGCCACTTCAGTTTCCGTTTTTCACAGTTGTCATGATGTCTTCATAGGGTTCGTTGGCTAGTTGGAACCTATTGGGTGCTTCTTTGTTGCTTAGGTGGTCAATGCATGAGATGCCCAAGATTTTGCGGTAGCATTTCATTTCGAAGGTTTGAATCCTGCTTTTTAGATCTGATGTGAGCGTCAATGTTTCACAAACATACAGAAAAACAGATACGGTAATAGAGTTAATCAGCTTTATTTTGGAACCAAGAGCTGTTGGTGTCCTCCCTTATTGGTCTCAACCTCATTATTGCTGTTGTTGTCCGGGAAATCCTGCAAAGTTGTTCTGGTTTGGAGCCCTCATCTGTCATAACTGATCCCAGGTACTTGAAGCTTGTGACTGTTTCCAGCTTCTGTCCACTGGTCTTTATTTCTACACTGATGCCAATGGTGTTATTTGTCACCTGTTTGGTTGTTTCGGCCCTGTTCTCCATATCATATGCTGTGGCGGTTTTGTCGAGGCACTCCACCAAGTCAGCCGGTTCTTTATCATTTCACGCTAAGCCATCAGTATCATCTGCAGAGCGCAGGTTGGTGATTGTTCTTCCCCCGATGTTGGCAGTGCCGTCGTGGTCTTCCAATGCATCCTCCATTATCCTTTCCCGCAAAAATGTTGAAGACTGTAGGTGACCTTATACATCCAAGTCTGACTGTTGTTCGGAAGCATTGGTGGCTTTGTCATTGAAGTGCTCAGCAACCCGCACCAGGTTTGAGCTGATGTTGTACTTCCTCATAGTTGCCCATAAGGCCGCATGCCATACCCTATCCAAGTCCTTCTGGAAATCTACAAAGACATGGTATAGATCTTACTGATGCTTAAGGTATTTCTCGCAAATGAGTCTGAGATTGAAGATTTATTCTGCAGTGCTTCTTCCTGCTCAGAAGCCTGTCTGCTTTCTTCAGCAATAATTTTCTCTGCTTGAGGCTTTAGTCTGTTGAGAATTATCTTCAGCATGACTTTGATTGGGTGACTGATCAGACTGATGGTTCTGTGGTTTTGGCATAGCTGTAGGTTTCCTTTCTTGGGGAGCACGATGACTGAAGACTGAGTCCATTTGGTGGATCATCTTGTTGCTGCTGCTGCTGCTGCTGCTGCTGCTGATGATGATGATGATGATTATTATTATTATTATTATTATTATTATTATTATTATTATTATTCAGCTGAAGACAATACAGATGGGTTGGGATGCTGTGGCTGGATCTTAACACTGTGCTCTCTACTATTAATCTTAGTCACATTGCCGATATCTCTTATATTTACAATCAAGGTAAATATTGTTTTTGTAAGACAATCTTACGTCGTTTATCATATCTTTAGTTATCCGATTATACAAGTTTAACTTCGTTTTAAATGTAAATATGTATGAATTCACTTAACAAGGATGTACTCACTCTCTCTCTCTCTCTCTCTCTCTCTCTCTCTCTCTCTCTCTCTCTCTCTCTCTCTCTCTCTCTCTCTCTCTCAAAGAATCCTACTTGAAAAATTTGTACACCTCCTCATTTTTACATCGTTCGGCAATATAAGCCTTTTGCAGGCAAGAAAGATTGAGCGAACAAACCTAAATAAAGAAAATGTAGCTAAAATGAGGGATTTTGGTTACAATTTGACAACAACAATTCTGCACTTTTGAAATTGTTATTAAGTTTTAATGACACAAAATCTTCAAATAGATAAATAGATCATAGTGAAGCATTTTCGCTTAAATATTTATAGTTGAAAAGATAGCAAGCACGTGATACTTGTAAATGTCACCATGGATCTATGTAAAGATACTCTCATGTGAATAACTATTATCCTCACTGAACTCTTGTTTTTACCAGGTTGTACAGGAGTATGAGAGAGCAGTCATCTTCCGCTTGGGCCGACTAATGAAAGGAGGAGCCAAGGGACCAGGTAATACATTCTCCATTATCTGCCGTGAGGTATCACTACACTACACAAATGGCAGATTCCTCTTTGCATGGCGTGAAGTTACTTAGAATCCATGACTTCGACTGGATGGAGCCAGGGCTATTAACCGGTCTACCCCCCCCCCCCATAGTTCGCCATTATTTTTTCCTTTGTATTATAGAAGCTGAAACAAAGATCTCTTTTTGAATAAATATATTACGTTAATGACCATGTTACTGAAACGTGTATACACAAAGACTCAGAGTCGTATAAAAATACATCCACCAAGAGGCCTACGGAACAGAAGTGCCTAGGGCCTACAAGGACCTTGATTCGGCCCTGGATAGAGCAGCAGCTGATCGCAAGAAAACTTACAACAAATGATGGTTTACAAATGAGGCTAAGTGTCTTGCTTAAGGAATCGCACCATGACCAGGCTATGATTTTTTTTAAAGACATGACCTTCTTCAACGTCTGTCAGTACCTGCCACAAGGTCATTCTATCTATTCAACATAGAACATGCCCACGCGCGTATGTGTGTGTCTGTCGTGTATTTTTTCTTACGTGTTTAGGGATGTCTAGTCCAAGACTGATAAATGTACTTTAACCAAGACCATTCCATTATGTTCTGCAATAACTTGAACAAAACCAATCAGACCTGACAAGTTCACCCAAGCCGGCAGCACGTCCCCAGATACTGGTATTAAGGCAGTTCCCTTTACTCCTAGCATCCTTCTCAGCTTGATTTAGTTTATCATCAAACTATATTTTATTTATTTCTTGTTCTTTTCATTTTTGCAGGTATATTTTTCATCATACCTTGCATAGAGACTTACAGCAAGATTGATCTGAGAACTGTTTCCTTTGATGTTCCACCGCAAGAGGTATAGTATATAAAATGCTCATGGTATATATTTTAATCCTACGCAGAAGGAATCGTACCTACATTATATTATAAACTTATGGTATGTATTTAGCCTTACAGACAAACCACTTACGATTTTTTTTTTTTAATTTATGATTTTGTTTGAAGTTGTATTCAGTGTATCCTTAAGTGCAACTTCTCAGCATCATATAGATTGTTGTTGTTGTTGTTGTAGGGTTGAACGCCATTTTTCAGCACAAGATAGGCTATACATGGCAGCCAGCATAATTGGTGGAGGAAGAACCCGGGAAAACCACGGAAAGAACCATCGACCCATGAGAAGCTACTGGCAAGCTTTCTCAAATACCCACTCATATAGATCGAAAGGAAACAAAAAACATATGTACTTAAATACAAACATGAGGTAAAGCTTTTGATCATCAAGAATTAGACTTGATGAATTAAAAGTTTGGGTCATCATGAATTAGAATTTGGGGTCATCATGAATTACACTTGATGAATTAAACGTTTGAGTCAGCATGAATTAGAATTTGGGGTCATCATGAAATAGAATTTGGGGTCATCGTGATCATGTGGCAAAAGTGCATCCAGAAGGTTTTAGATTTCTGAAATTTGAACCCGTTTTCTTCTAATAAGTTTTGACTTATAGTTAGGTATCTCTGTATTTGATGTTCAGTAGTACGTATATATTGGGAATGAAAGCTGGATGATTCGACCGGCCGATTAAAATAAGACGTAATACAAATAATAACTAAGATAAATTCCTGAGAGCTCTCGTCATATGCAGGCCACTTAAAATGTGTTTGAAGTTCCAGACATATATTTTCACCGATATTGGAATGAAGAGAGGTATGTATTGATTCCATTCTTAGCTTCAAAGTTACAAAGGACACAGATTACACAAACAAGACAAGGGCAAAACATAAAAAAACCATAATTACTTAACATAATCGGCGTGATGTTTGGCTGTACATATTACAAACACTATATAATACAAATAAATAAAGCCGAACAAGGTCGTACGGTGCTACTTGTTACGATGTATCTTTGATTCAATACATGAAATAGTTATTATTATTATTATTATTATTATTATTATTATTATTATTATTATACAGCTATGTACAACATTGCTCGTGATGCAGACAGTTCCGGTGGCCTAAGTGGTTAGAGCGTTCGCCTCGGATTCGGAAGGTAGCGGGTTCAAACCCCGGCCGAGTCACACCAGAGACTTATAAAATTGGCACTTGCAGCTGCCTCGCTTGGCGCTCAGCATTAAGAGATTAATGTTAGAACTAGTCGGCCTGGTGTTAAGATAATGACTGGGTGGGACATGATGCTACAGGTCACCGACATGATACCCCAGTGCTAGGCATCACTATAAAGTGCCACACGGCAGACATCGTAGCGATATGATTGAAAAATTGTTGAAGCTACGTTACAAAATTCAAACCACACACACACACACACACACACACACACATACACACACACACTTCGTGATGTATGTCCATTACGCGTGTAACTTTACTGGGATAACATTTTCGCTACATACTTTTGTTTCTGTGTTAGATGGCGTTATTTCATGTGCATGGTTACCGTCCTCTTTCTTTAACCAGAATTAGACCTCAGTAATATTTGTTGACCACACGTTTAACCCACATTTAATCAGATTATCTAATTATTGAATATTTTTGATAAACTTAGGCTGTTCTAACCTCAGCACAAAATAGACATACAGTTTGTTCATTTTGATAATATTTGCCACCTAATATTTTGTTATTATTTAATTATTTATCGTCTACCGTTTTCCTTTGATTCACGTAAATAGTTCAGGTTTTCTCTCGTCTCTTGTGTTACGTCTTTATTTTTTTTTTAAGCTGGTTTTCCCCTAACGAGTAGCTTGATTAGGTTTAGACGTTAGGAACCCTTTTTATAGCTGCGCCGTTGCCAATTATTGCATACGCGTGTGTGTGGGCAATCTATGTCTCGGATGCTTTTGGTATGATAAAACTATCGTTATTATTGTATGATCAGTTATCGTATGTGATACAGCACTAGGCGGTCTGATGGTTTGATCGATACGCTTTATTTACTTACAAATGGGCTTCTGTCCCTAGAGGCCTGATGTTTGGTTAAAGACCATCGCGTCAATTATCCGGCGAACTTATGAGTCTTTTATAACGAAGATACTATCGATTTCCATGGAAAAGGTAAAATAAAACACTTCATGACAATTCCCGTTTATGATTTTCTTTACTCTCAACACGAGGAATAGTGGAACATTGAATCGATGGAAATATATGGAAAAAATCATGTGCATGGACAGCTTTTTTTAATATTTAAGGGGTTAAAAGGATATAAATTAACTTCAACGTTTAATGCTGAAAATTTGAGCAAACACCCGAAAGGATTACGCGGAATAATAGATCTTGATTGACAAATTCCCCGAAGCATATTCAAAAATTTGACACGACCTGTCAAAAGTGTTTAACACAAAATGTTGATATTGTTGGCACTGAAAATATATTTTAAAATTTAAAAATAACTTACAAATTAAAGAATGTGGATGCTAGAATGCTACCGATTTAGAAATGCAGAGACAGACACGCGGACGACCAAGATCAAGGGGAACTAGAATGCTAGGATTTAATACCTTAAAGATGCATTGATGACAATTCCCTTCTTAATTTACAAATAATCAGAATATTACATCAGTCTGTACTCTGTATTTCTTTCAAGCTATAGCAGTGAAAATGGCTACGAATTGTTTATTTTAATTCTAATACAATATTAAATCCTAAAACACTGTTTCATAAGTCTATCAAAGCTCTACAAACTGGAATTTTTTTTTTTTTTTTTTTTTTT
>JAECUM010043709.1:0-30481 GCA_016617855.1 Megalonaias nervosa
TGTACGCTGTATCAATGATATACCACGAGATGTATAAATATTTCATTAAAAGGAAACAAAGCTTGCCGAGTTTCCTTTTAATGAAAAATTTCTACAACGAGTGGTATATCATTGATACAGCGTACATACTGTACATATATTTTATTTATATCACATACAAATACATATATTTTGCCCTTTGAACGGAGTTCAGATTTACTACAGGCAGCCGTGTATTGACCTACTGAGTGAACTCCTCACATCCCCGAGTGTGTCCGCTACAAAATGTAGTTCTATGCCTTTAGTGGCTATTTACAATCACCTCTGCATATTGATAAGTTGATTGTTTTCTTTTCTTGGTTTCTATTTTTCTCCACATTGATTAAATCAATATAATACACACTTATGATTTAAACATGAAAGATGGTTTTAATGATAAAAGTAGAGCACTAGCAACACTTGGATAGCTACGCCATTCACATAGCGGTGCATGGAAAGTAATGTGGAATAGAAACTAAACCAACTGACGAGCCAACAAGAGGTAATTAAAATATTTTTATATATTTACATTTGATCTAAGTCATTATTCTGCTTTAGCAACAGTACAACCGACCATAAACTCTGTCTCTGTCTCTCTCTGTCTCTCTCTCTCTCTCTCTCTCTCTCTCTCTCTCTCTCTCTCTCTCTCTCTCTCTCTCTCTCTCTCTCTCGTGTGAATTATTTAACTTTTTGTTTCGGATCCCGTGTCAGGTTTTTTTTTCCGAATCTTTTAACTTCAAATTTCTTAGGTTTTGTTTATTTTTCTCGTTTGCAGCATTATTTAGTATGCACATGAAGCATTATAGGATCGCATTGCGGTAATTATTGTTGTAACCCAACATTACGTCATTGTAGTTACACATATGTTACGTATATTTCTACGCCAATGTTGGAACAAGTATTGCCAGTGGGCGGAGCTAAATTATAATAATTTTGTTCCGTTTATGCAGGTATGAACAAAGGAAATTAAAAACGGCATGGCCAATCAGATTGCTGGAAATAGTAATGGAGAAAGAAAATTAATTATAGCTCATTAGGCGAAATTATGTGTAGGTTGACCCTTCGTCGTTAGCATACATCTGTATGCAGTGATATAAATATAATAATGTCAAACATCTATTTTTACATTTGCTAATTTCCTTATAATTTTTATATGGAAACTATCAAATAAATGTTTAGGAACATTATCATTTTCAGCTACGGTCGATTCAGAATCATATTATGTAGTTAAAACCTATAAACACAAACTCGTTCTCTTTGAATGATCTTTTATTAGGTCTGATAGTTAAGTTTAACTGCTTTGAATCGTCCGATTGCTGACATTTGCAAGACATTGTCTTCTTCAGATTCAGGGATTCGTCTTCATTTTGATTTATTGAAGTAAAATTATCTAAATATATATTTAACAGTTTTTTCTATTTCCGTTTAACTTTGTAACCCTTTACGTTTATTTGTGACTACAGAGGAGTCTTGTTAATCCGGATTCCGTTTATCCGGAAACCTCGCTATCCGAACAAAATTCAACGGGAACGGAATTCCTAAACGTTAATTACTCCGTTAATCAAAAAATTCGCATTCCGGGTCCGGAAATCAAAATCGGGGACCAAAAGTGTAAAATTACTATAAAACTTGTCTCGATAATCCGGAAATAATTTGTCCAAAAATAAGAAATTTCGAAAAATAGAGTATGTAAATACAGTTAGTCGGATAACACAGATTCACCTACGCAAATTTGGAGCTGTGTCAATGTATCAATCTCTGATTGGTCAAATTCTAGTGGTATGATAAACTTATCAACTGATCACGTGATCATGTGTGTGGTAAAAAAAAACTATGTAGCGTGACCATATAGTAACCAGCGATTGTATAAACAAAGTCTCTTTTAGCTAGTCGCCGACGGGGGTGTTAATAATTAAATAAACACACTGGGATCAAATCGTCCACGCTCTTTGACATAACATATGGTTAACAAATTAAGTGTGTCTTTAAACTCCATTCGCAAATATCTTTCAGTTGATGCCACTAAAACACTTGTGTGTTCCTTAGTACTTCTAAGACTGGACTATTGTAACTCAATTATGTCTGGTTTATCTCAATATCTACTCCAGAAACTGTGAAAAGTTCAAAACACAGCTGCTCGGATCATCCTTAGAGTACCACGATCAGAGCACACCTTCCCCTTGCTCTGTGCCATACACTGGCTATTCATTCGATCCAGAATCAAACACAAAATTTGTTCTCTGTGCTACGTTTCAGTGACGGGCTCCAGTCCAACATACCTATCCGACATCACCCATGTGTACACACCAGCAAGATACTCACGTTCCTCTTCTGACAATCGCATATTCATTATTCCCACTATGAAAACAAAGTCATAAGGACAACGTTCTTTTGCATAACAGGGCCAAGCAACGTGGAACGAATTGCCCATTGAACTTAGACACAAAGACACAGTGATCTCATTCAAGAGCGCTCTTAAAACTCAAATATTTCGACCGCAAGAACAAACTTAAAGACCTAATAATGTTTCCTCACTTAAATATTTCAGCAAGTTTTATGTTTTCTAATTTCATGGTGTTTTTGGTTTTTGTAATCATATCATTATATATGGGTTTTTATGTTGTAGGTGTTGTCTAATGTTGTAAAGCGCTTAGAGTTTCTAAAGATTACGCGCTATACAAAGTCCTCATTATTATTATTATTATTATTATTATTATTAAGCCTCTTTGTTGTTTACCAGTTGTATGTAACAATCACAGTTTATTGATGGCTGTAAAAAAATATAGTTGACTGATTTAAGCTATGGACAGTATAGGGCTTCATTTCAGAATAAAATGGGGACGTCAATTATCAGCTCATTAGCAGCTATAACAGCTGTAAAATACGACTTATAAAAATGACTGCATTTTATTAGTTTACCATAATGCATTTAACTGCGAGATATGTTATATTTACTGTACATGTACAATCTACAGACGCATGTTATAATAGTGTGAAATAAACACAAGTCAATAGATGTATTGATTAATTTATTGCAACCATTATTGAATATACAGTACATTTACAGCTAGCATATACATCTACATGTATACGGTATGATGACATCATAAATATGTGCATGATTCAATTATCCGGAAAACTCGTTAATCCGGACATATTTACTGGGAACGAATGTGTCCGGATTAACGAGGCTCCTCTGTATTTCTATAATGATACCCATCTGTCTGTTGCTTTTTTCTGCAAATGCTGTAGTTACTGCACCTCTTACCACACACGTGACACAATTTCATGCAGCAGATCCATGTCTACTTTCCCTGTTCTCACTTTGCGCTCCATATATATCCATTGCTTCTTTTCACACGAGACTTGTTTCTGAATAACTAAGGCGATTATTTCGTTAGTCATCCTATTTATTTATTTATTTATTTATTTATTTATTTATTTTATTTATTTGGCACTTTTGTGGATTGAGGCTATCATACTTTAAACCCAAATGACGACCACCCCTCTCCAATTGTGTCTTCCTGTATTGCTCCATACCTTTCATTGCAACTTGTTTTGTAGTGATGGTCAATTTTTATCCCTTAGTGTATTTTGCCTGCATTGATCATGCACTGATGTTCTACAGATAACAAATTGGTTCTACGTAATATATAAGATATGTTTAACTGTGGCAAGGCCAAACCTCGACATTTTGTTTTGAAATCGGACACGCTTAAACCTAAGGCCTCTGTTACTAACATTATATCATTAGCTTTATAAGAAGATAGCAACATTTCAACACCATAAAAAGTTTCAAGTAGTAGGGTTCCTGTAGACATTCTCTTAACTCAAGATCACAGTTCACAGCATTTGTATACGTAATATCTTAAATCAGTTATCACGCGGAACTATTTTTACTGAATATTAAACTGCAGGTTTACCGATCACAATCATATTCGTCCCACTACCATGTCGTGACGACAGTAAAATCCAATGTGCACTTTACAGGCAACACGATCGTTCATGCGGTTTGATTATTCAACGCTGCTAGACCGAACGAAATCATGTCAACCTCTCGCGATTCGTTAACAATTATTTTGCTTAGTAATTTCTAAATAATAGTTCCGCAAGAGTATAGTTGAATCGTTCCACAATGACCTGATCGCGATGTATGATAGCATGCCCACGACGAACCAGCACATAGTATTTCGTCATCAATGCATTAACGGCTATGACAAATTATTTGCCGGCAACATCTACGACAGTGAATGCATATTTGCATAAACCTGCACGTATCCAATCATGCGGAAGGAACAAGATATCTTTAGGGGTCATCACATCAAATCATCGATTGAAATTTACCTTGTCGCAGGTAAGTAATTCTGCCCAACAATCCTTGATTGACTAGCCACGCTCTGGCGACGTCGTATATAACTTTTCCTCCCTCTCTAACATTTGTCAAGGGCCGGTTTTACTCTTCCGATGCCCGTACAGATTATAAGTTATGGTAGCCTGTTTCCTATCCATTCTTGGTATATTAATGTGCTTTGCCTGCAATGAATGGACTCTGCTGTTGGGGTTCATTCGTGTTCCTGACCTGCAGTAATTGTTTCCAGGGATGATTTTTCACCAGGATCTTTAATCCACGGTGCCCCCGTTAGCTTTGTCAACGCAACATCGACGTCTTGCCGCGTGGTTTTCTTAGCTCCACATCATGCTCTTATGCTGCACATCATACAGTATGAAGGTACGATTCGGTTACACAACAATTTGCATTCAATATAGCATCACGAAAGAGAAAAGTTTGCACCGTCATTGACTACTCTGTGTCGATAAAACCTCACCCACTCAAGCACGACGACGTCTTTCCAGAATTACTTCGTTCTGATCTTCGGCCCAGTCAGATCCTGGAAAACACAGTTGCTGCTGAACCTGAATATATGCTATGGTTAATGTGAGATCTTTTGTACATGGTTCATCATCTGCAGACGATCAGCCGTAATATGGTGTATTCAAGTATTTCACAAAAGCGCGGTAGCGCTTGCCTTGTCGAAGATGTCTTCGTTGTCCACCAATGAGTTCTTTTCCAAACTCGACGAATCCATTGAAATGGAAGACCGTAACTCGAAGCATACTAAACTTGTTCGACGATGTGATGCTTCACCGGTAAGACACCCCGAAAGAATATGTTAGCTGAAAGTACAAGAACATACGCGATATTTTTTAAGTGACCCAATGATATGCATACCTGCCAAAAGTGATCTAGAAAAGCTGTATAATGTTGGTGATATTTCGTGACGTTGATGCATATGGCCTTCCAAACATTCATTGGACGTGGTGTGATGATGGCCACACGTGGTATGAGTTTAGGAATATGTTCGCGGAGGTCATCGGGTCCCGTATAGTTTCTTCATGATCGACTTGACAGATCGGCTGGGATAGCATATGTAGGTGTTAACGCGACTTGTAGATGCAATGCCGTGATACTCACCGACAAGACTCTATTCTTGCGGGACCTGAGTGACCGAATGATATGTGCGTAAACTCCATTGTTGATGGCGGATGTTGCTCCCGCTGTTGCAAAATCACCTACGTTCTTCACCGTCAGAACCGCATCCAGCATGTTTCGAGAAAAAGGCGGCGGGAGACCGTATAGCCTCATTTATAAAATGGTCTATAACTACCCTGTCGGAGCCAAATGTTCCCAAGTGAATGTGGTGTTCGGTTGCATTGCCGTTAAAGTCCACGGCAGCATTTTCATTTTTTTTTTTTTTTTATTTCATTGCGATCTTAAAGTCATTCAAGCATATCTTAGGTGTCTTTATGCAGAATGAAGTCGGAGCCAAAGACTCAGACAATGGTCCGCCGCAAGTGTGAATCCGGCATCGTTAACCTGAATTCAGCAACAGGACATGGTACTCATTTGGTTGCATACGTGGTAACAGCTCGACACTTTTTGTGTTTTGACTACTACGTGCTTGTATTGCCAATTGAAGTTTCTTATTATGTGTACAGGTGACAGTCACCTACCGCTGTTGTATTCAACGCTGCGTTGACTTACTCGATTAGACGGCCCAGTATGGGGGCAACCTTTTGTTAAAGCACTGCGTATAATCAAGCGCTGAACGATACAATAAACTCTTGCTTGTATTTGCATTGTCACTTAAAGTGTACGCTTAATAGCATATGAAATGCCTGTTAACATTTGCGGACGTGGCGCTGATAAGGATCTGACCAGGTCTGCTGCCAAAGCTCATTTTATCCAGTTGAACAACCGGGTTGTTGGCGATGTCGACCAGAGCGAGCTAGGTATTTTTCAAGCTCATATTAGAGAACTCAAAACGTCCAACGAGGACATCAACGACGTTGTTTTAGAGCTAGAAACCTGGTAGACATCATCAAAAAGGAGGGAATCAGAGACTAATGTGTGGGTTGCGTTTATCAAATACTACACCGACTCAGACACAAAATCGAAAATTCAAAAGTCTAGCGATGAAATGAGAGGAGACCATATGATGAATGGAAATCAAATCCAAGCGATGCAATCAATGATGCCCATCAATGATATTAAATCAACAACCAAACAATATCTGAATATGAAAACACGCAACCGATTAAGGTCGTTGCTGACAACGCAAAATTGATACGTAAATATGTAAAGCTTTCTGATGGAGCAAACTCGGACATATTTTGTGCATCACATGTAAATGTTGCTGGGTTTCTTGCTAGTGATGATTTTAGACCTATTATTGATAGATTCGAATATTATTTCTTAATCGTGTACGTGGCTACTACAACCGGGGAGGGGACGTCGTATTATTCAGCTAGTAGAACAAAGATAATTGATAGAAAATCCCAACGCTGAACCTAATATTATTATTTTTAAATTTTGTTCATAGGTCAGTTTCCTATGACCACGCATTCAAAACTTACTTGATTGCAATGGTCTTTCAAGATTAACAAGTTTAAAAAATATAAACGCATAGGACAGATGAGAATAAAGCATTATTGACCGTCTCGGTGCCTGTATATAAGATTAGATTTATCATTAAATATACGTGATAGATGTTGAACAGACACGTCATAACGCGGAATTTACAAGTGAGATGTTCGATCAGCTGACAGAGGATGCTAACATCGATGATGATTTTGTGCCACTTATCTAAGAATATCTGCTTCAAAGTGATATTAACCAACACTCGTAAAAATTAAGTATAATTCTGCTAAGGGCAAAATAGAAATCGACCGTTGGGACCATCCTTAAGTGACAATTCGAAACCATTTGGTGGTGGGGGGGGGGGAAGCTTTGCATTATAGCACCGCCAGACACGAATACACTCAAGGCTTATTAATAGAACGATAAAGTGGAACTCACTGACCAATCCACGCTGCTTACATTTTCCGTCAATAATATGAAACCAACGTTGCCTCAACTAAGAAAAGAACATGCTCAACTCTTATTTATAACGGATGCACTTCTCCTTATAACAGTTCTTGGTCAAAAACACGAAAACGATCGTTCCAGACACTAAGCACTGTCGCGATCAGTATGGTTATTTATGAACCTGGTGCCAGGCCCCAAGAACACACAATTGCATGAGACTTAAATATTACCAAGGTAGATATTTTCTAAGACTGCGTGACAGTTGAACCAGTACAAAAGAGAAATTCGTTAGAAGTGCGTGTGCGCCTAGCTTTAGGACTCGATAAGTCTGGCCAGGGTGTACCTGTCAAGCTTTTGTTGTTGTTGTTGTTGTTGTTGTTGTTGTTGTAGGGTTTAAATCCATTTTCAGCACAAGATAGGCTATATATGGCGGCCAGTATAAATGGTGGAGGAAGAACCCGGGAAAACCCCAGAAAAAAACACCGACCCACGAGAAGCTACTGGCAAGCTTTCTCACATACATACATTGGCCGAATCCGAGACTTGAACCCACGCAGACGGAGGTGAGATGCCAGTGATCCGTAACTGTGAGCGCTTTAGACCACTCGGCCACTCTGGGCCCAGTCGAGCTTTTGTGCTTTACGGTGACAGTATTTATTGAAGAGCTTAGATAGACACTCAAAGTTACCTAAGCAAAAAAGTCCATTATAGCGGATAAACAAACGTGTCTGTGTTTGTAAAAAGTCCATTATAGCGGACAAACAAACGTGTCTGTGTTTGTGTTGTCTTGGATGCTCAGCAACAAACGTTGAACATGGTGTTACGGGAATTACAACCACGTCAACTATTATAGGCACGCCAGTTTGATTTACTGTCGGGTCTACATTGACAGTAACCAGTGTCGTTAAATTTAATGTTGTTGCTGTTATTGTTATTGCAATAAAGCAAGTCATAAAATAGTAACTGATACGGTGATCATTTACCTTTGTACTGCGTAACAATATCTTGTACAACCTTTATATCTTTCTGAGCCAATAAATGTTAGAAATAAATTGTATTTTCACTTGAGAGAACGGGAATAAAGAAGTGAATAACCAGAATCATCTGTAAGGTGATAATGACCACTAACAGAATCATCTGTTGTATTTGTCTTGTTAATATGTTTCAATAACTATTCTAATGGTATGGAAATTGTTCTTTCTAAACCGTATATGTTATACAATATCTATATATTTGAATCACAAGGTGAATATAGATTATGATGACTCGGTTCGTAGAGGTTTAAGGCCGAATGAAATAATTTCAGTTAATCCATAAAAACTAATTGCACATGCGTAGTATTGACTATTTTAAAATGTTCATTAAATTGTATTCAGTTTCCTTATTTCAACGACTTCTCATCAGAAATCTAAATCAGTCTTCTACGTTTTGCCTTTTTCAATTCCACACTCTCATGCATACATACATACAAGCATACATACATACACACACACATACATACATGCATACATACATACGTACATACATACACACACGTACATACATACATACATACATACATACATACATACATACATATCGATATTTGGGAAGAGAGGACCATACAAGACTTAGTAAATGACTAGAACGTAGAAGGGCATGTTTGTTCTCTAATTGCTACAGCAGAGCGAGATCTATAATCACTGCTCTGTGTGTGTGTGTGTGTGTGTGTGTGTGTGTGTGTGTGTGTGTGTTGGGTAATGGTGGGGTGATTAAATAACAAAATATCACTCATTCAGAGTAGTCTGTTTATTGTTCTGGAGAAATAAATGTTGAGATCACTGAGTAAACAAAGGTATATCTTTCCTGCTTATGCTTTGTAAGCCAAAGGTATGATGTGGATAGCTTTTGTGAAATAAACAAATGTATGATGCATATATAAAGTATTCGTGCCGGTGTTGATGGAAAATATAATGTGTCTTGTGTGCTTCCTCGGCTAGTAGGATACTGAAGTTCACCTTTACATTTCATTAACTAATCCAACTCTTTAGCGCAGGCAGAAGATATGGTCCATAAAATATTTGTTTTGTCTATGAAGAAAGAGTTTAATAAAGATCTAAATGTGCATGAAAAATACAACTCAATATTGCTTCCTTTACTTATTATGAATACGGTCCAAGTAAAACGTTGACCATATTTTTTTGCAATGTATGCAGGAGCAATCTGTGTTATTATTAAATACTTTTGATCTCCGATAAAAATATATTTGTGTGGAAACACAATAGAAGAGTATAAAAATACATTTATTTGTCTTTTGCTTTCTCCGTACAATTTCCCATTAACATGAGATCCACTGCACTAAAACTGAATTTCAGGCAGTGGACATTTCATAGAAACCACCCTGAAACCGTAGTTTCCGGTAACGTTTCAGGGTAGTTTCCAGACTGGAAAATATAATTTCAGGTGCAAATGGAAACAGTCTCGTCCAAGGACTGGGTAGATATCAATTTTATGTTCTGCTAACATCACGTTGTTCAAAACTGATGCTACTATTCATTTTAGAGTCCGTTCAGTTCTGATGAGAATTATGCAGGATTTAGGCAGGATCTATTACGGATCTAGCTCTTAAAATCTGTAACAGAAAGAGTTGAAGGCACCAGGTTAAGGAAAAACAACAAGCTATTTATTTATCTACAGTAAAAAGTGAAAATTCAGGAGATACGTATAATATTATGAACTACATCCCAACTAATTCTAAATGTCCAAACACAAATCCAAAAGTATAGAATGATCCAAATGAGTTCCAGTAATCTTGAATGTCTTAATGTAGCGCAGAGATGCAATCCAGAATGTCTTTGCATGAGTTCACAATAATACCAAATCAGTATATTAATCCAAAATCTATGATCACTTTACTAATTACTATGAATATTTTTTTTTACAAATAATTCCTCTCGAATTACTGTTGACACAGTTGCAAACTCTGTTCATGGCTGATATAGACAATCAATGAATTATTTGTTTATCAACTCACTATTTATACAGGTTTTTCACTTGACCTATAAAGTATTAGATGTGAATATTTCCTACGGGAAAAATTAGACTAACTGTAAGCAAGACTGACGTTGAACTCTTCCTACGTAAACATGTTGTTTACTACTTGAAAACATATACAAAAGTTAAACTCACAATATAATTTAAATATACGTAACAGAACAATTATATTTATAATGGTTTCTGGACTGGAATTTAATGGAAATGGATTTTTAATGCAATTTCCATTTCCATAGTTGTCAAGGACGTTTCTGTAATATAAGAACTGTCTGAAACCTCAGGAAAATCCGCTACAGTTCGCAACGTTTTTCGAAGTTTCAGTTCCCGTTCCAACACGTTTGGCGGTTTCCACAGTAAGGAAATGCCAAAAATAACCTTTGAATTACTTTACTTATTTTTTCTTGTTTAAGGGATCGGCTGCGTACAGGTTTTTAGTATACTTTTTCTTCCAAAACCACCAACGGCAATGCGCTCCAAAAAGTTAACAAAATGATTTACATGCAAAGGCATCTCTTTCATTGTTATCGTAACCCTGGCGAAAATATAAATATTCCATGCTAAACCTGTTGCATTTTTGTACATATCTATACTACTTAAAAATTCACATGGGGACAGTGACATATTTTACTGAACAAGACAGGCATATATTAAACTTTTGATAGGGATATTTTGACTATAGAACACGGTTCCATATGTTTATTAAGATATATATCTAGGACAACCATTTTTTAATACATGCATTTTTACTTGTATGGAGCGGGACATAAATATTATTGTAAAGAACATATTTTGTCCCATGACAATAGAAGGTAAAGTTAGGACGGGTCGAGTAACACAAGGTCCGTATTATTTTACTTCAGTTTATTTTTAACATTTCCACTAAAGAGAACGACGGAAGTAGAGTACAGTGAACGCTGGTCGGAATATGAAGTCGACACAATGTGTTTTCAAAACATTATGAAACAATACCATCTGACAAGTACAATAAAACCATTTGTCGCACGCAAGTTCTATTTTACATATGTATGTTCCTATTCCAATACTATTGTGACAATGACAATGGAAATAACTCTGACAATGATAATGACGACGACAACTTTATTTTGTTTTAAGGCCACCGTTTCGTGTACAATTCATGTTATGAATTAATAACACAAGAGTGTTTCAAAAAGCAACAAATAGTATTATCTTAGAAAAGAGAAACAGTGGAAAAAGGAACATTATTTGGAAACACGATACATTTTCACTTATGTTACAGTTAGACTAGATCAAATTGGATTGTTATCAACATGTCTTCATTTTCGAAAAGCATAGTAAAGAAAGTAAGAAAATGTCCAATAATGACACTAGTATTATGCAGAAGCGAACTTTAATTTAGTTTTTGTAGGATTAGATTGGCAGACAGTTGCAAGAAATCTTGAATACGAATCCAGTCAACAGACCATGACTATATGACATTCGTCTTGAATTTGCACGGCATTATACTGCGTAGTCATTGGTATTATCGATCTTCATGTTCTGTTTGTGAAAACTTCTTGTACTGCAGGCCAGTGGATGTGTTATAGGATTGTTTCAAAGTAAACCTCTTTGCTGAAGAAAATTGAACATTTGGAAAATGTAATAAAAAATTT
This sequence comes from Megalonaias nervosa, assembly GCA_016617855.1. NCBI lineage: Eukaryota > Metazoa > Mollusca > Bivalvia > Unionida > Unionidae > Megalonaias > Megalonaias nervosa. The sequence continues at coordinate 12,049 of JAECUM010043709.1, forward strand.
CAATATATTGAGTATAGATGTACTTTAAATGTAAATATTTGTCTCGAAGAAAAGACATATTATAAGAGGTGATAATATAACCAATGGATATGGCAAAAGAAAACGACAGAATATTAACAAGCCACTAACAAAAGTGAAAAAATGAATCAGAAGAAATAATCACTGATCAGTTCAAAATTTTGAATGAGATGAAAAAAAATTATATGATACATTATTTAGCAAACAAGATAATAATAACACAAGTCAAATAAAACTAGATGACGTATTAGAAAAGTTGAGGTTCCCAAACTGATACAAGATGAAAGGATGAAATAACTCTTTCAGGAGTTTCAAAATTCTAAAAGAACATGAGTAATGGTAAAAGTCCAAAGGAAAATAAATGTAGGGATTTTTATTTTATTTTTGGGTGATCTATAACATTGTTAAATATTTCTTATAAAAAGAGTCTCATCTATTATAGCTAGCAGAGTCAAATTTATTTGCCAGATTTAATACATGAACGCCAAAAAGGCTTTAAGAAAGGCAGTTAACGGGAGAGGTAGTCCGGGTGATCTGTGATATTAGATGTTTTGCAGAAGAGAATAATAAGAATGGGCATTATTTTTACATGTTGATTTTGGAAAAGCTTTTGACTCTGTTTCTTGGAGATTTATACAGGAAGTGTTTTTTTCTCTCTTTATTTGCTTTTATTAGTATCATAAATTTCAGGAATTATATTTTGGAACAAAACAGAAAATTACAGAAGGCATGTTCATATATAAAGATGAAAATAAACTGGCACAATATGTCAATAACACCTCGTTTTTATTAGAAAAATCAGAGAACCCTGTGTACGACCCTGGTAGAAACATTGGACTTTTTTGCATCAATATCAGGGCTAAAAGCGAATATCAACAAAACGAATGTTAAAAATAGGGGCGTTTAAGAGTTCGTAGACATATATTTGTGCAAATTTAGGTTTTAAATTTCTCTGTACAAGGAGTTGAGTTATCCATGAATGCAGAATAGATAGTGCAAATGAATTTTGAAACAAAATTCAAGATGTACAAAACCTATGAGGAGAATAGAAATAACACGAAAATTAATAAAATATGGGAAAATTGTTATTTTGTAATTAAAGACTTTATCTAAACTGTCACATTTATACCTAATGTTAGCAAATCCAACGTCTAGTACTTTATGTATGAGCAAACTTTATGATAATCAGAAAAGATAGATACTTCATAAAAATTTCAAACAAAGGCCTCTGGATAAATAAAATATATAAACATTAACAACAGACCAATTTTATAGGTCGCTTTTGTCGGACGGGGTAAGATTTATATGCCATTTCGTTGATGAGCAAGGTTTATATTTATCGTATTAGGGGTTTTGTGAGTGATATTTTTCACTCCAGATTACACAATGTTGTGGTATTTAGTTGCAATCTATCTTTATTCAACATAATTAAATTTGCAACATAAGAAGAAAATGTGCACCCTTTCTTGTCCAGAAGAATATTGAAGTTCTACTCAGAAATCGACAAGGATGGAGAGAGAGAGAGAGAGAGAGAGAGAGAGTGCGTTAAATGTTTAACGTAGCTTTAACATTGTTTTAGTCATATCGCTACGATGTCTGCAGTGTGCCAGTTTATACTGATGTCTAGTTCTGGGGCATCATGCCGCAGACATGTAGCATGATGTCCCACCCAGTCACATCATCCTGACACCAGGCCGACCAGACCTAAAAAATAACCTCTTAAGTATGTGCGTCTAGCAAGGCAGTTGTTAGTACGATTTTTATAAATCTTTGGTATGACTCGGCCTGGGTTCGAACACGTGATCTCCCGCATCCGACGCTGAATCTCTAACCTCTAGGCCACCGGAGCGATCACAGGGATTGAGAGAGAGATGTAATAGTCAACTAAAAACATTTTTTCAATGTCATAAATCTCAAGAAACATCCTTTTATTAAATTCAACATTCCAGGAGACATAGATTGGTGGAATATACTATTCCGTATAAAATTACTTTGGATGCAAAATTATAGTTGTTCTAGTTCAGAATTACCCACAAATACCGACTACAAATAGTTTTTTCTTCAGATATGGTTTTGTATGTGATAAAGGGTGTTCTGTCTGTAATAGCGAGGAAGAAACAATGAATGTTTTCTGCAACTGTGCTATACGAAACACTTTTGACATTTTTGTAGAACTGAGATTGGAGTAGATTTAGAGATTTCTGAAAATCTTATTTTACTGGAGACGTCAATGAACCTTGACAGTCAAGTTTATGTAAGCCTAGTATTATTACTAGGAAAATGTGACATACTTAGATGAAACATTCGAAACAAAAACACCAAATCTGCAAGAGCTGTACTTTGATTTGATATTTCATTTTAAATTTGAAGCTGATAAGTCTGACCTGGGAGATCTAAAGCTACAAACGTTATTTACTCATGGAGTCATGTGGAAGCATATTTAATAGGGATAGAGTAGTGACTATGAAAGCTGAGCATCTAATAACCGTGAATAAGGTTACATTTTTCTGCGATCACTTAATGAAATGTTGACTTTGAAAAAATAACTTCTGTCTCACACTCTTTCTCGCACGTCTGAGTAGTTTGTATGCGCATGTATGTATGTGTGTAGATGAATATTTGTATGTATGCGTATGTGCATGATTTTGTACATGAATATGACTCTCTCTCTCTCTCTCTCTCTCTCTCTCTCTCTCTCTCTCTCTATATATATATATATATATATATATATATATATATATATATATATATATATATATATATATATAATTTCATATTTGATTTGAACAAATGATAATACCTTCCACACATACTGATATTATCCATAGTCTCTCTTCTTTATTACCTTCATTCCTTTCATATTTTCTTTGCATTTTATATTGAGGAAAAATAATTGCAAAGAACAATATATATGCTTATTTTATGATTGAAATATTGTACCAACACATACGTATTACATGTGTGTATGATCTATCTTTATATAAATTAAACAAAATAATTCGCATTCTCATTCTTCCCCTTGGTGTCTGGAATTGCCGAAGAGTGGAAGGTCTTTGTTGTTTTTACTCAAACACCTATTGTAGCAATCAATAGAAATGAATATGTAATGGAAAATTCACCATGTGTCTTGTAAATGAAAATGTTATAAGAAAAAATTGAAATGAAATCGAGAATCATGCCAGCAAATGTCTTCACTGTTAAGGTATTATTTAAGAACGTTTGATCCAAGGATTCAAGTACAAAAGTACGAGTCACTCAAGATAAAATTAAAGTATTAAAAGAATGTGTAATATTTCAATGTAGTCAATAACCTCCATGTCTGACTCTAATAAAGAGAACTAAACTCAAAAAGGAACTGACTACAAAGCTAGCTGGTATTGTCTCCCTGGCATCGAGCAAAGTCACCTATTTGGATCTCCGAACATCCGATTTAAATACGTATGATCGCGTCTGGTGCTGAGTAAAAATTGTCTAATTTATCTTTATGTTATTATCATTTTTATCTTGCTGATCTAAAGAAAATCTGTTGACATAGATAATTATCTAACTCAAGAATCTTAAGTACTTTGAATAAAAATACAAGTTAATTTTGAAACACTGAAACAGGTTTACACATCAAGTCTGAACTATCAGAACACACACTGTTGACAAAAGCACTTAAACCTTGCACAATGTTACATAATGGATATTTTGCATCGCATTAAATTGTGTAATGAAATTGATGAAAAGCCTTACGAGACCGTACATGAACAGTTCACATGCAGATGGTTAGTGTAAACAGATATAATAGTGGTTCGTTGTTTAATCCAAAAACCCAATCTAGAAACAAATGATGACTGCATTATGATTATCCATTCCTTAATACATCAATCGTCAAATGCCAATTCATCCAGCAAGGTGGCAGCCTGGTGGTTTCATACCTTTACTGGAATGGAATGTATAAATAAGCTTCATGTATTAAACGTCTTTTGTAATGTTTTACGTGTGAACCAAGATAAACACTATCAATCTATTTGATAAAATATGAAAGCATAATGTCAGTCATATTATCTGAAGCTGATTCCTTTATTATTATTATTATTGTTATTATTATTATTATTGTTGTTGTTGTTGTTGTTGTTGTGGGATTATATTAATTTTATATAATATTTATTACAAATGAAGTCTGTTAAATTCTACATGATTACTGAATGCACATATTTACAATGGTGGTCATTAGTATCATAATACACGAATGACGCACTTAATAATTTACAGAAACACGGAGACTGTAAAGGATGGTTCATTACGGGCAGTCAGGTCATATTAACACAAATAGTCTCAACAATCAATTAAAACTGAGGACGTGCCATTAAACCAAACAACTAAGACTGGAGACAGTGGTACAGCACGAACACTGACATATCAACACATGTAGTGTGAACCATCAGTTAAAACAAAGGGGAAAAAAAAAAAAACATGTGGACGTGGGAAACTGGAACATCAAGGACAATGGGGCTATACTTACACAGTCTAAAGTATCAATTAGAACATTTAATTAATGTAATTATCTTTTTTAAAAACTGACACTGTAGACAGTGTGACATCATAGACAATCAGGACTCATTTTACGCTGCAAAATGAACATGAAAATATACCGCTACGGTGGACTTAGTGGTTAAAGCATCCGCCACAGATAAGGGAGTTTGCTGGTTCGAACAACGCCCGAGTCATACCAAAGAGTTTTAAAATTGGTACTATCAGCTGCCTCGCCTGGCGCTCAGCATTAAGAGCTTAGTGTTAGGACTGGTCGGCCTACTGGCACGATAATGTGACTTGGTGGAAAATGATGCTAAATGTCAGAGGCATGATGAATAAGTCCTAGACATCACCATTAACTGCCACACTGCAGACATCGTAGCTATATGACTTGAAAATTGTTAAAGCTACATTAAAAATACACACACACACACACACACACACACACACACACACACAGACACACACACGTGAGAACAAACATTATTTATCCTTTCATGAACGGTTCGTATTCAGGATGTAAGTTTTGGTACAATTTTTATCCCGAACGGATTATTAACCCTGCATAGAATTAGAGGACGACCAACTTTTGATCATCCCTTTTCCAGGTAATACACTTACCGTTAATTGATACTTCAGACATCAAGATGACAGCCTTGTGGTTCAATACATTCACTGAGAAGTACATGATGTCGTGCATAAATAAACTCATGCCTAAAATTAAATGCTTTGATTTTTCAGATGTACGTAGTTTTCACTATCAGCAGGTTCGACATGACACAAATCCGTTCCTCAGAATCTAAAAATATTATATCATTCATTAACTCACCGGCTGATTGTTTCCTATTGTTATTGCGTTTATCTTAATTGGATTATGTCAGTTTTCCTCTAATTTAGTACAAATGTTAATTGTGCCTAAGAAATAAAACTAAAACATCATATTAAAGTAAGGGCTGGATAGTCAATTTGTTTCTGGTATTTGTAGAGCTGATTCAGACTTAGAAAATACTACCATATATGGAGATAAACAGAGAAAAGAATAAACAACGGGCTGTTTAAGCGATCATTTTATAAGCAAATCCATTTTCTATGACCTGATAATTTTCTATACATTGTATTCAAACTCATTCCACCATTTATATTTCAAAATAATATTATAAAACCCCAGAGTTATGTTGGTGTTTTAAAGTTTAATTTTTTTTTAAAACAATTGTTTGTGTTTGTAAATTTGATATGGACTGTTAATACTCCTTTCATGTTCCTCTTGCATGTACCTGTCTTCATGCAATTGTTTGTTTCCTCACCAAATATCAGTATTTCTTGCTACCGTGCGTTTTAGTTCTTCTTTATTTTCGACCATAATAAATGCGCATTTGGCACTTAGTTTTACCATGTCTGCCGGTCCGTCTGTCTGTCCATCCATACGATGATATATCAGATCGGAATTAATTTTTCTATATATTACAATCAGTACTTAACATTCCAACGTGTAAATATCCTCATAAATTATGTGTTAACCTAAACAGTCTTCAACGATTAACTCGCGGTTAAGTTCTTTTAATAGGTTGACCTTCATATTTTTGGATAGGCTGACCTGTAAACAAATCAGCTTGCCATTGGTCGCATAACTCACTCCATGATTATTCACTGTGCACTATCAACAGAATACACACAGACACTCAGTGTATCGCACATATTGTACCGAATAAATAATTCCTGTTGAACAATTTTCTTTTTTCTTTTTGTGGGCTATCACTTGATCAGTCCCATCACATATAGCTGGCTGGACTGTAGGAATGCACCCTTCTAATTTAATGGTTACCTAAAGGTGTGGGGGCCCGGAGTGGCCTAGTGGTCTAAAGCGCTATCCGATACGGATCACTGCCATCTCACCTCTGTCTGCGTAGGTTCGAGTCTCGGATTCGGGCAATGTGGGTATGTGAGAAAGCTTGCCAGTAGCTTCTCGTGGGTCGGTGGTTCTTTTCGGGGTATTTCCGGGTTCTTCCTCCACCATTAATATTGGCCCCCATGTATAGCCTATCATGTGCTGAAAAATGGCGTTAAACCCTACAACAACAACAACAACCTAAAGGCGTCATTTTCTGTTTATTGAGTCTGTATTTAGTGGAGGTTTTTTTCCGTAAGGGTCAAGCTTTAGGTCTTGGGGTCTAAGTTCTATATTCCCCTTGTCTCCAGTGCATAGGTCTGAAGGGAGGGTTTATCTCCCTCTTCTCCGCAAGACAATTTGTTACTGACTGTTGTAGGGTCTATTTCAACGTTCTTGCTCTTTTCCTATCATTATATGCTTTTGTATTCTTTTTATATGGTCAAATTTGTTAGTTGTCTAACATTGTTATGATGTGAGTGGCATGAGTATATCAAGTAGTTTGTCCTTAACGGACCTTTGTGTTTTCTTTATTTATTATATTTTTGTATTCATAACTTTAGAACGTTGCTGCATGCTTCTTCTGTCTCTAATTCTTCGTCGAAGTCGAGTTTGTAGTAATTTCTCTCTTCCCCAGTTCCATATGTACTTGTTCTTCTTCCATTTTCTGTAGTTCCATGAGCTTTCTGGCTTTCTTCTTGGGTCTTAACTTTTTCTTCTATGCTGTCCATTCCATAAAGGCTTGTTGGATATCATGTGTTTTACTTGACGTTCTAGGTTGTTTTTTTTATTCCTTCCTCTCCCTCTCTTTGTGTTGTTTCCTTCTTTTCTTTCGTTTGGTTGTACTCTTGCTGTGTTTTTTTTAACGTTTACAATTTCACTTTTGTGTTGTTGGATTTGTTGCTCTGTTGCTCTGTCTCTTGTTATCTCTTTGCGTGGTTCTTTTTCCTGTTGTTTATCTTTTACTTCCTTCTGTTGCTGTTGCTTCCCTTTCTCATTCTTCTTTATTTACTGTTTCCCTATTGGTTCTTTTTGTAATCGATTTTTTTAGTTGTTTGTAGTTGTTGTTTACTCTGCTGTTTGGGGAAAATTCTTAATTCACTAATGTGAGTTGTCTCTTTTTGTGTTTCCTTCTGTTCTTGTGGTACTGGCCACTACTAGGGTGTGTCATACTGTCCCGCATCTATTACATTTCCTGAGGTATATATACTCTTTATACCACGTCTTTACAAGAAAGCCATGTAAGAAAAACAATTTTTTCTTAGTGTTAATCGTTTCTTTTTCTATTTTTAGGATTCTTACTCCATTTTATGGGGTATCCCGGGTGGATGTCCATCTTGGCCTTTGTAACTTTAATTTGAAACTTCATTTCGTTCTCAAATGCTAATATAGTGTATAGATATCATGATTTTGTTTTCAGTCATTAACCAACTTCCTCCTTTCATCACATTTTGTATCCGGTCCCTATTGTTGGTCACTAGAGCCACCTTAACGGCAAAATTACACTAGGAAATCGTTTTAATCAAAATGAGAACTCTTTAATTATTCGTTTTGAAAATGGTTTTGTTCCGCATGAATAATTATTGTAAGTCATAAAATATACCAGAGTAGCAGCGTTACATGCCACGAACGATAATCCACAACACTCCTTTATCACCAGTGGCTGCCCTTTCTGAGATTTCCTCTTTTTTCTTTAGTTCCTATAAACGCGGCTAAATCATAAATAATCCAATGTTACGACCTCCTACAATCCATGAGCATCTCCTTTGGCAGAGAAACTTTAAACTCAAAACCAAAGTTGTTCTCTCTCTCTCTCTCTCTCTCTCTCTCTCTCTCTCTCTCTCTCTCTCTCTCTCTCTCTCTTATGCGTAAATCTATTTTACCTTCAGTATGATTATTTTAAATCGGATGTTAATGTGAAGATTTTCATATTACAGCATATATGGTACTGAACTATTCTTATAAGTGTTTAGTCATGTAGGCATACGGTATATATGATGCATTGCAATTTATGCCCATGTAACAAGATTTCTAATCGAAGCAAATGTGCAATAAAAATAGGTCACGGGGTGAAATTGCAAACAAAAATTTTCATCCGAGATAGAATCAAAGAGGAAAGTGCCTTAAACAGAATCGTTGACTGTGAAACTGAACTCATATATACGCATTACACGGTTATGTAAAGTAATTAAGTTTTAATAGCGTACACACTCAGACACTTTTCCGTCTATCTCTACCAGAAAACTGAGCCTAATGAATGTTATTATATTCTATTTGTTATGGAACTAGAAGTCCCATGATGTTTTTAACCTTATACACCATTTATGAAGAGGTAACCTATTCGACAGCCAGGATTCTGGCCTGGGTAATATTTCAGTAGTTCAGCAAAAAATTAGTTTCTTTAAAAATGATAAATACAATGATTCACGAACACCTTCACTTAATATACTCTCTCTCTCTCTCTCTCTCTCTCTCTCTCTCTCTCCTGAATATGGCGCAATTCAGATTCAAACAGGTCGACACAACAGACTTGGCAGCAATTTTTGTCTTTAATCCGCAGTTACAAAAGGAGATAAAGTCTGCATTTAGATAAAGTCAGGGACTACATAACAACTGCTGCATTTAGAAAAAGTCAGGGACAGTACATAACACCTGAGTGTTCGTCTCATTACAATTAATAAAGAATCAGCAGAAATTAAAAAAAGAAAAATGTGTCACATTGCAACATTGTCAATTACAAGAGGAATACTGATGGAAAAATGAGCATTTAATGCAGACGATTAAATAGTACGTTTAGATATGTAATTTCGCTATTGAAACAAGTATGCACACTTCTGTGGTATCCGTCCTTACCAACTATGACGGAAGATCCATATGAAAAAGCACCCGCTGTCACAATGAGCAGCAACATACATTCGCCCTCGTACCTGCTAATGTAAGGTTTATTACGTCTGGATTTTTGATTTAGTAGCATTTGGATGTAAGAAATAACATCAGGTTCTTGTAAATTTTTTTATGTCATTGAGAACCTCGTTATCACAGGACATGTGGGACTTAACTGACTCAGTCATTACTGTTAAACAAATGCAGTTTGAAAAGCCAAAATTTTGTATTTTGTTTCTTCAAAAAAACTTGAAATTTGCAATGGAGTTTATACTTGAAATACAATTCAGACAACCCCTTGAACTACAGTTTTGCATACGTGACTTAGGTTATTTAACAGTTTCTGGTACTTTTCACTTTTAAAGGTGCGGACGTTTTGCCAATAAAGTCCAATTTACACCAGAGTCAAATATACAAATGTTGTAATGAAAAGAAGGATCATTGTAGAGCTAGAGACATCTTCACCTTTATGTGTATCTTATCGGGTTTCATATGAACCATGTTACTCTACACGGTTTTCTTGAGAGTACTATCCGAAAATGTACTAAGCCAAGATAAGGAGATAAAAAATTCTATTAGACATGCATGTTGCTGTAAACTTCTCACAAACAACTTTCTGTTAGCTTAATACAGCAACATTTGTCCATGCTACGAAGTAGAGACAGTACTGAACATTCTTCTGTGGGCTCATTAATTTCACTCACAACAGATTATTTATTTATGAAGAATTTCCTAAAATTCTGTATTATTGTTCATCTATTTATATCGTGGCTATCAATTTCATGGTCGTATTAAAACTGATCATTTGCTCTGGTGTGTGGAGGTCCTTTGGTTGAATTTTGAAATGTATGGTTTGAAGCAACCACAAAATTTTTGAAAAACTGGTAACCAATGAATATAAATAAAATCACATTACACAAATTCCTTCCTTTTTCAGGTTATTTGTAAAGAAAGTAAATATAATGTATACAGTACACATCTTCTTCAATACCAGTCAGAATGGAAGAAATGTTGTCGTTCAATAGAATCATGTCAGGTACCTGATTCTTCGCATCACTAACAGAAATACCCATGGCAGTACCTAGATGATTATAACAAAAGACCATTATACAAGAACAAGTGTAACAATATTGGATGTATAAGTTGTAATATCATTGTCTTAATGCATCAATGATGTTAGGAAACAAAATAAAATTGATCGAAAACTATTTATATGATTATTTGACATGAATACAAGAGGGAAATTCTATATTCCTACTTATACAGTTGGGGGTTAGGGGTTGGTGAAAAACTGGTGAAAAACCGGATGTTAATAAGTTCTGCCAAAGTTTATTTTATCTGGCTCATATACAAAGAAAATCCATTTTTTTAAATTAAAAAACAATAAGGAAGATCCGTGTTGTGTTCAAGATATGTCATAAATTATCGATTATTCTTGTTTTGTGAGAAATAATTTTCACAATCCTTATGTCTGTGTGTTTAATGCTGTTATGGGTATGTCAGATTATATTATTTTGTATATTTATCTCTCCAGGTATAAGATCATTCTTATCAATATCTGCCTGCTTTACGGCAGACGAATCATTGACGCCATCTCCACGTACAACCACAACAGCGAATCTGCCGCTTGCAACCCTCCACAATCAGACGTTTCTGTTGAGGTGAAGTTTTGGCAAACGCAGTTTCTGAGTGGTTCCTCGAGAATTCATCAAAGTGAGCTGCTGTCATGTTTCTCAGATCAGATGGAGCATAGCAGCTTTTGATTTTCTAAAATTGCTAACTGTTTATATCAGCAATCGCTATTATCAGATGGTAATATTCTACTTAATTCTGTCATAAAACTGAACAAGATTACATGAAATTTATATTCATCAAATGATGATAATTACTTACTTGTTTTCTTCTGAGATTTCAAATCCAGACATTTCTAAAGTGTATGCTAAGTTGGCGCATTTACATCACTTAATCATCAATTATTATTCAAAACTTTAATGTAGCTTGACCAAAGAGTATTTAATCCTAATTGTTGAATGGTCTGCACCTTAATTGTAATCAAAAATATCCTAGACTACAATTGTTGATTTCCATGGACTTTTACGATATTGTTCAGGTGATAAGCTGGGTCAACGAAAGAGAATGTCCGCTATTACCATAAGAAATAGCAGGGTAGCAAATTTTTCTCCTCACCACGTGCAACTTAAATTGTGACATCAGAGTGACATATAATCTCGTTTGACTAGATCATAGCTTTACTTGGACCTCATCCAAAAATGTCAACGTACTTTAACATTGCACTTTAACATTGATTTTTTTTTCGTATATACTTCTCGGGGCGCATATATAATAACCTTTCAGGAAATATGGATGTATGACTATCGAAATAAAGTGAATGAGTGCCATTTCAATGTTGTGTGATCAAGTTCCATATAATGACAATCACAACTGAAATACTTGGTACTGAATTCGGACATGACCCGTATGACATGTGTTATGACTCTATGCTCATAAACTAAGTAACAGAAAGAAGCAAACTCAACAAGTTTTGTAAAACTTAACACACATTTTTATATCATTTTATAACATGGACATATAACAAGAATTTACAGTATTAGGAATAGAATCAAAAGTAATCCCGAATCAAGTTCTATTAAAGTCCAAAAAGAATGAAATATCAGGGCCAAAAATATTATCCGCCAACGGTCCTGACGTGTCAGAACTTTGTCCAGAACTCCTATGAACAATTCACAATAGTTCCAAAATATTATTAAGGTCAAATAAGCACTTTCTATTTCCACTGAATAATTCAAACTAATGGTTTTCTTTTTTCTCAAGTAGTATCTAAACACAACACAAAAACCCTCTGCAGATTTGATGTTAAAACACGAACGCAAGAAATACGAATCATATAACTGCCCATTCCGAGCTATTTATATACAGATGAAAAGGCTTTAACATGCCTATTATCACTATTCCAACGTGACAAATTGCAGATTGCCAACATTGTAGTAGAACTTATATGATTTAACCCATCCAATCTGAATTAACTTAATTCTTTTAAGATACCACATGACCGACATATGCAATGGGAAAAAGGCCGAATCTTGTAAACATATTTACTAATAATTCTTCTACGTCTGATCAAATGCAGATACGAAATATGTCCTCCGAGACGGGTCACAAACTCGTGCAATCAAATGAGAGATTGCACTCATTATCAAAACCATCTAACATCTTGATAATACTAGCCTACATTTCAAGTTTGATCAAACTCAGATCCGAAATGTTTGTTGTTTTGTTTTGTTGTTATTTTTTTTTTTTGTTTTTTCTCCAAAGGGATAGCAAACTCAGCGAATTAGATATAAGATCATTCAGTTAGTTTGCGGTGATCGGACTCATTATCAAACTCGCAGGAGATTTTAATCATATCAGCATATGTCTGAACTTTGGTAAAAGTTTTATTAAGAGCTATGACATCCAGAAGTGAAACAGCTGAGCCAGTCAGATTCAAGATCGCCTAATTAGTGTGTGTGTGTGCATCTTGCTTATTATATAACTTATCCGAGATCTAAATGTACACAATGTGCAGGCAGAACAGGGTCTATGTTGCTGATTCATATTTGCAGTTATTGTACACGGTTGTAGACTACAAAATGAGCAATATATAAAGGTATCACTTAGTAATTTTGGTAGCGATTTTCTTCACCTTCAACAAATATGGGACAATTTATGGAATTTTATAGTAAAAAACTGAGATCCACGCCTGACCTCATGTTGCAAAGGCGTTTGCGAGCTATCTAGGCCCAAGTTATCGAGTGGTGTATATGGGTAGCTACATAGCGGTAGCAAGGTGGCGTAGTTACATTGGTATCTCGGGAGAGTTTCTTTCAAAAATTTATATTTTTGAACTCTATACAATACAGTGCAGGAAAGACAAATCATTTTCGTCTTTCCAGGTGAATTGGATTTGTTGGAGTATAGTTTCCAATGTTAATGTCATCGGGTAAGTGTTCTCAGAGAAACATAATTCACTATTCAGATTTTCTTGTCATTGGCATCATAAAATTCTTAAAACCACCAGAAAAAAATTATTATGATGCACGTGTAACTACAAGTATATCCTTCCCATGCCACCCTCCCCCCACCCCTCACCCGCCGATCACCATCCTCCCACGTGTGGTTAATGTCGGAATACATTTCAGAAGATGACAGTCACATTGAGTAATGTATGGTACTCTGCACTGTCGTTTTTGAAGTTAGGTATAGATACTGCACCACTTCAGTAGCTATGCGGTCACAAAGACAAGACAAAGGAACAAAAATAATATGTCAAACTTCCCATTGCTTGAAACAATACCACGGTTTCATTTATTTGGTTGGTCGCAAATACCTAAAAGAAATTTAAAGAACAAAACTATGCCAACAACAAAATTCAGTTGCTTAAATGGTTAAACAATATTACCACCTGCATGAACACAAATCAAACATCTGTATAGGCAAATCACCTGAGAAATGTTTTCATCTAATTGCTCAAATTTATGGGAACCATTTCAGCCACCAGCTCTTAGCCCATTGGTGTTTAAAGCACATGTGTGTGATCTGTTACCTAAATCACTGTCCACAAAGTGGCATAATCAGTACGTTCTAACAACCATAACAACAGTGGCAAAAATGTGACAAAATTCAACTTTGGACACCTCGGTTTGGATAGTACTGTAATAAATTTGAAAATTTGAGTATGCGCATTTGGTTATAGCGCCCCGTTTAATGAATTCTAAGATTTGTGTGATTACTTGTTTGATTATTGGAAGTCGGTGCAATGGAAATATTCCTTAGCCCGAAATAACTAGCCAATTACTAGGCGCAAACGTCACGGAGTGAAGTGCTAGTGAGTTTCCATGATGACATGGTTCACTTGTAGTGAATTCAAGTCAAAACCGCATGAAGTGTCCCTGGATACTGTAGTCCTTATTAAAATCTAGTGATGTACATTGGTGGTGTGACTGCAGTGGCAGTATTTACGGTGGGAGACCGGTAAATTACACAATGGAATAAACAGAAAGGGACTCGGCAGATACCGTTTGTGTCGCCATGGTGGCAAATGTGATGCAGTTGTACTGGCGTAATGTGCCTCGGAACTATGGATTGACTGGCCTAAGGTGGCATAGTTAAAATAGTTCCCTGTGTTAGGGGATAGTTGCAGAGTTTCTACGGCGTGAACTGCTGACGGTACGGAAAGTTGATGAAGAGAAACTATGCAGATGTGCGGTTGATAGACATTTGGCAAGTTGGGAGATCTGTAGTCTTGCATTGATTAAAGTAAAATTTATGTATAGAATGGACACGTCGGGCTTTCTAATTTACAACTGAAGTTGTATAGAAGTTTTTGGAAATTTGGGGTAAACTTATGACTTCTAGCGGGAATCGCGCCAGGGTTTGTCACCGCTCGGTCAAGCAAAGACCCCTGGCTTGTAACAATATCATCATTCCATATGTGAACCAAACGTGTGACTAGCTACCTCTTGCTCAAGGCAGTTATTCGGCAGTCCTACCTGTCACTGAATATTTACATGTCTTTGAAAAATATATATTGTCAGTCTAAGAAATAGTTCAAAAATTAAATCTAATATATTTTGCTTACAAGTGATTAAAAGAAAAAGTTTCTTACATTATAATCACGATAGTTTCCAATTTGAGTAGTTTCGCCATGGAAAAAAGACTCCGAAAAGTAAACTTATTATAAAACTTTGAATAACTTGAGGAATGCTAAATTAGGTCTCTTTCTATGATTTTCCTGATGAACTTCTCTTTTCTCTGTTATAGTGATATTGGTTCTGCCTTACATATTTTTGCTGGGCTCATGTTCAACAGTGTCACGGGTAGAAATCATAAAATATATGTAACGTACTAAAGGAACAGTTGAACGTTTGCTCGAATTAGCAAGCATGCTAAGTAGAGAATAAAAGGACATATTGCTCTTTTGAATTGATGTTTTACTCAAATGTTTGAAATTTAAAATAATTGGTATCCGTCCGAATGGAGCATATTTCTAATAGGTGAAGTGAACTGGATAATTACGTCAAAACCGATGACTCAGTGGTAACAATATCTGGCGTGATAAACTTCGGTGGTTCAACAATGAAACATTGCATATTGCTATGCCAGTCTCACAATTTTATCTTATCTATATGTTTAGTACAATTATTTAAAATGTTGCGTACATGTACCTTGTTTCCATTGATTAGGTTGCTTTGAGACGGTCCCTCTTTGAAAGCACATGTCGGCTTTGAATGAGACCGACCGACACTCATTTCATCCATTGTGATGATTATTTCAACTCGTCACTATGTTTCGAGTAACTGTTAGATACTTATGTATTACTAGATGACGATATTTTAGGTTGCCTTAATTGTTTACTGTGTATTTTAATTAAATATTGCCTCTTGGAACGTGCTCTGTTAGCTTTGTAATGGCGCCATTGTTCCCAGCATTCTATATTGTTTAGCGCGAGGTGGTAGCGTTCCCGTTTCTAATCCGAATCGGAGAACCTCGAGTGTCCCCGCTGTTCATGTTGATATAAACATCCGAGGTTCTCCAAGGGTACGGAGAGTATAAATACTGCCCCGTCCTTGCAGACGAGAGACAACAGCATAGAAGTCAGAACCGTCTGTCTCCTTTCTGACCATAATTTTAAAAAAAAAATTCTGTCATGACTAATTTAATTCAGGTAAAAATTATTTCTAAAAGGTTATGTTATTAAAATGCCAAATTTCGGATTTGTCCAGATTTTGAGTTATACCAATTTCGGATTGGTCCAGATTTTAAGTTATACGAATTTCGGATTTATCCAAAATTCGGATTTGCCCAGATTTTGATTTATACAAATTTCGGACTTTGTCCAGATTTTAAGTTATACCAATTTCGGATTTATCCAAAATTCGGATTTGCCCAGATTTTGAATTATACAAATTTCGGACTGGTCCAGATTTTAAGTTATATGAATTTCGGATTTATCCAAAATTCGGATTTGCCCAGATTTTGATTTATACAAATTTCGGATTTGTCCAGATTTTGAGTTATACAAATTTCGGATTGGTCCAGATTTTAAGTTATACGAATTTCGGATTTATCCAAAATTCGGATTTGCCCAGATTTTGATTTATACAAATTTCGGATTTGTCCAGATTTTGAGTTATACAAATTTCGGATTGGTCCAGATTTTAAGTTATACGAATTTCGGATTTATCCAAAATTCGGATTTGTCCAGATTTTGAATGGACACAAATTTCGGAATTTTCTAAATTTCGGGATTGCCCAGATTTTTATTTGAAAGTTTTATTTTATAGGGAGTTTATATAAATAGATTAGTACAAGTCTCTACCAATAAAATTATATTTTTGCTGTTGTAAAAAAAAATATAATCTTCATTTTATCAAAATGACTTTATAAAACATTTATGCTAAAATTGTTGTTTCCTGAAAGATACCTGAAAAATCGTATAATAAGCAAACAATCTTATTTGCTTATGTTGTATAGTAAATGTATGGACATGAAGTGAAACTGTTACTCTGTATGTCAATATAATTATGATCTATGAATATTAGAAAAAGGAAATAAGAGAAAAAATAAAAAGTAAAACGTAATTTATTCTGTATTTATTTACATCATAGATAACACACATTTCTTCATTCTTCTCTGTATTCTCCTCTGTTGTTCTAGTCTTTTATTATACAGAAATAATCAATATCAACACCACAAGTAAAATTTTACATTCATTTCACCTCAAGCCAGTATCAGGCGAACCCCGAAAATGTTATGACTGAAAGAGCCCTTCGCGGAGTAGTAAACAAATCGTAACAATATATATATTTTAAATTCAAAACATTATTCTTTACGAAATCTTTAATATGGAATCTGTATACCCAACAATATGGATATTTGAAATTTGTTTGTAGAATAAAATTAAACAAAATAAATGGAGAAGAGAAACTATTTTATGGCCACAGGTAGGTTCTAACCTACAACCTTGGCATTTGAAGCGCAATGCTTTAACCAACTGTACTATGCCATCATTAAACATCTGATGTGTATAATATATAGAAGCCTGTGTAGTCTTTCTGCGTAAAATTTTAATCATGAACCACATACCTGACCTTCTTTAAATAAATGAGATATCTTTGCTAATGCTACAAATGAAATACACTTTACATGAATGCATAAACATCGTCTCCATATATATTTTGATAAGAAGACATGACGGTAAAATGCGAAATGGCATTTTACCTGACGATTTGCATACAGTTCAAAACACTGATGGAACTGAAGAACAAAAGCCATGTTTTGCCTAGAGTCGTATCAATGTGTGTCTGCGCGCGCGCGCGTGTATATATATATATATATATATATATATATATATATATATATATATATATATATATATAACATAAGTGTTTTCTCCCTGGGTAGTGTCTGTGTGTAATGGTCCTTCACCTATTGCACTTTCTACACATTCTACGCATTGTGTGATTATTTCATGGATTTTTCCAGGTGTGGGATTCCTATCTCTGTTTGTCCCCCATGCTCTTTGTCTGTATTTGTTATCCAGTTTGAAACACTCAATTAAGATAATATAGCTCTCGGAACGTTTTATTCCTTCACAGTTTGTCCGTAGGGGGTCAAGACATTGTATTGTCCATGCGGACTATTTTATCGTTTTACGTACATACCGCATTGCGTAACAGCCTCTTGATTCCTAAACAGCCGTACAGCTTACCAATTAGGCGGATCTGATGCAAGGCGTAATAACAATATACCTAAAAACACCTCGCCTGGACAATGTCTACACCCCTACGGACAAACTATAATAGAAGGCTATGTTCAAGACGCTAAATTATCATTCAGTTTGATAGAAAGCCACTGTCTTATAAAACCGAAAGGGGTTTACAATGTCATCTACCTTCAAGTGGATATCGAAGTAGATTCATTATTTCAGTACTGTAGACTACATTCCCATAATTCCTACAAAAATAAAGGTTAGCATACTGGAGTGCAATTCACTTCCCATAGAATAATTATAAGATATTAGGAACAGTTTCTTGTCTATCTAAAAAAAAAAATGGTATGTACAATTTT
>JAECUM010043710.1:0-14746 GCA_016617855.1 Megalonaias nervosa
AAATATTAGCCTGCTACCTCGCGAATCCAGCCCTACTAAAAGACGCAAACGTCTTATCTTGTTTAGCCTTAGATAGACAAAGGGCAGTAACTCTTGTCCATTGCCTCCTCTTGATCCCACCAGTTGTCGCAAATTTTTATCTTAGCGTGACACTAACACGGATGCTCGTGTGGCGGAGTGGTATGAAGGGTTTTTAAGCATTGTGGGTAAGTTTTCTAGGAGAAACATAATTTACTTAAAACTTTGCTTTCTTCTTCGTATACGTTCCCCAATCACACTACATTACAACATATTATTATTATTATTATTATTATTATTATTATTATTATTATTATTATTATTATTATTGTTGTTGTTGTTGTTGTTGTTTTTGTTGTTATTGTTGTGTTATTATTATTACGTTGTCAAGATTATTTTATGTGTACAATAAAATTATACTGAAGGATGGATATTGTTCTCGTTCAAACTTATGTTAGACACAATGTTACTATGTCCTGCTCACTTTAATCTATCCTAAGAATGAAATCATCGACGACTTAAAAATATAAACCGCTCTAATTTTTATTCATGCATGAACCGGAACTTCACCTGCCTTCAAAGACACGTTTCGAATATTAAATGACCCTCTGAGCCTTATTAAAAGGGATGTAACTCGTATCTCGTCTCAAAGAAAAACCTTGATATTCTTTAGAGATAGCTTTAATTCACAGGCAAATAGATGAAGAGACCTAAAATATACCTGTCACACCAGCACCAAAGGTGATTTCCATCTTTCCTGCGGTAACACAGCTACATTTTCCACCGTCCAGCAAACGAATTTCTTCTCCCTGTGCCCTATTAGATCAGATTAGAATTATTTTTCCTTTATAGTCGCGACATTTGTTTCTCAGTACTTAACTTGCCATATGCTATTATAGGTTACCTGCATTTTTTTTTTTGAGAGCCTGGAATCTAAAGAAAGCAATGTGCAATGGGGTCACCGATATCACTTCCAGATCAGCACCAAGGCCTCATTACTCACTGTGCTCTGTCGCCAAAATACACACAGACAAAACCACGCTATAATGCTCATTTTCTACAGATTGAACAATTACCTTTAATCAATATATGCAATTCCTAAATCAAACTCTTGTATCACTACCAAAATGAAACAGGAGAAATGCTCTAAAATAGACTGGCACTAGATTTGTAGTGAGTACTGAACATGAAATAATAATTGTAACCTGAGTCATATCAGGCGATATTATATGTGGCCATTTTAATAAAGCTTTTATATTTGCATGCCACACCTATCTGAACTTTACATACGTAGACATTTTTACTTTCATAGCAAATATGGTGTGTGACAGTTGTCAGAAAGTGTGTATTGATGGTGTTGCACAAGGTGCAAGTTTTTGGCCAAGTACCCTACAGACACCAAAACTAAATTTATTTCATCTTCCTTAATTATACGAATGTTTGAATGTACTAAAACCTTAATTGTAATTCAAGATATGTTCTGTCTGGAAATATGGTTAAAGTATATAAATATCAATAAATTAATTTTTAAAAAGAATTTTAAATAAACATTTAAATTAAAAATAAACTGTTGCGTAAAATTCAATTTCATGCAAAAATTTTAAAGTTTAAACTGATACATTTTAGACAGAAAAGCTGACTAATGAATGATATTTAACCAAGTAGTAGCTCAAGTCTCTACAACTTATAACATGCTGTCTAGGGGCAGGGAAGCAATATAGCTGACAATGATTTTTGTTGCAAATTGCATATACTGGTTCAAATACATATAGGTGTACATACTAAAGAAACTATGAAAAGTGCTATGTTCCACACATATTGCGTCAGGTACTCAGCCAGCGCACTGAAAGTTCCCATTTTGATGTGACCAGTACCATGTTTTATAGGAAATATGCATTGCGTTTCAAGGTAAATAACAACAAAAGGCGACAATATAATAAGAAAACACAGCTTCAGAGAGGCTCTACCTTACTGTACAATGGTGCGGATCTTTCAGATCAAAATCTAAGCCATGTCTTTGAGGTGTTATATACCAGTGTGGTAGTATGAATTAACCTTGGCAGCTTATGGGGGATACATTAGGCATGTCTTAGGAAGCTGGGCGATGGAGGATTAGAATAGAAATTGTGAACGGGTGAACGTTGAATAATAACGGTGGCCGTCAGGACAGGTCTGACTGTGTATGTGTATATGTGCTACACATAGTGTTCATGTTATGTCTATGGGCTTGATGAATAACTGACAAAGGCCTTTAAATCCAAAGAGTTTAGATGCGAACCAGAGTCCAGTTTGCGGTCTTAAATAATCAGGGGACTGATTAAAATTTGATTCAAGGAACAGTTATGTATTTTATACATTAATGTTTTTAATTTTTGTTGGACCTATGGCTAATATTTGGAAAGGAATATAGATCATAAGAAAATTTACAAACTGTAAAATTACATCAGTCAACTATTCTGTTTTGTTTATTTCATTTTCTGTATTATAATATCTCATTTATTTCTAAGTTTAGAGTACAATTTATTTTGCTTAATATTATTTTAATATTTATTATTTGACAATTGATTAATTATGGAAAATTATCTTATGCTTATGTTACAGATGAAGGGCTGTGCTTTGGTTAGTGTGAACACAAGACTGGAATTTGAGTTTATAGCCAACTGGTTACTTCGCCATGATATATACAAGTAATTATTTTTGTCACCTTTCTCACATGCTTAATCAATGTTGCTGTATTATTGGATTAATGAAATCGCATGCAAACATGGTACAAAACTGCCTTGTAATAATATATGATTTTTGTGCTGTAGTTGATATCTGATTTCTGACATTAGCGTAGTAACGAGGGGGGGGGGAGGGCCGACGGGGCTATTGCCCGGGGCGCCAGTGGCCTTGGGCGCTAAAACAACTGATACAAGCAGAAAAAGCCACCAAATGGCATTAAATTGCAGGACAGTCGTTGGCGGCCAGTGCCACATCCCGGACCCGCTTGGAGGGGGAGCTCGCAGCGATCCCCAAACCGCTAGCTGACTGGAGGGGTCTAGCTACCCCTCCCAAGAACGCACCCCCCACCCCCATCCCCCGTCCGCCTGGTTTCGGCCCTTCGGGCCTCGTATTCGGGCCCTTTGGGCCATCTTTGTCGCTCTTAGAGGCATTTACGCCACTTGACCTAGGCGGCATTTACCATTAGTACGCCACTAATTTCTGAGTTGCAATTAGATTATTTTGGAGCACATATAACAAAAGCAAAGAAATAGTGTGGAGAGAGGGTATCCTTAATTGGAGTGCACATTTCGCACCGGGATTGAAAACCGAAACCAAAATAGACAACAAAACTTTGAAAAGTTACAATACTGTACACTTATTGTCCCAGTAAGTTTCACGCTACCATCTACATATAGACCGTTTCTTAGATCAAACTTACTTAGGGCTGTTATTGAGAAGATTTCTAATTCTTAACTGTTAGCTTACACTGTATGCATTCTGACAACTTCGGTTATTTGTGAGAGACAAAAATATGGCTCGGATGTATGTGGGCGCAGGATTTTACAGAAAAATAATATTTTCGTCTCAACTTTCTTTGCAAACAAGAAACCACAGTGTATTCAGACCACGATTGGTTTGACAATAGGATTTACTGAGAAGTGCAACTGAAAAGACCAAAACATTTTACTGTATTCACAACTTCTCCGTCGATTCTTGTTTCGTAAATAACCGTGGTGGTCCGAACTACAGCTAATGGAAGCGATCGGCATACTTTCGAGCCATCATCCGTACGATCGACCGCGAAGTTGCAAATATCATTATATTTTGTACATTCAACCTGGCTGACACATGCGATTCAGGGCAACTGGTATGTGGACACATGATACAAAATAGCCACTACCCTATATGGTGACCATTAGCTAGCCAATATGACATATGACTGACCTGCATGCAGTTATCCACTTATAAGAAATCAATAGAACTGACCAGGCAAAGTCAAACCTTTGCATACCATAAAAATGCTTGCATTCTCAACACGTGGTCGTGGCTGTTCTGTTATGTGTCTGCAAACCCAGAAATGAAGGCCTGTCACGCTAAATTTGTAAAAAGTAAGTCAATGTAATTTCTAAATTGATGAAAATAAAAACAATGTCACAAACATTACAAATAATTTCTTAGACAGTTATGTGCTTATCGTCATTGGTGTTAGACTGACTTTTAATGAATATTGTTTTCTAATCTCAACTTACTGCTTAGACTTTAATTTGCATGGTATTATAAAATGGACCATTGGAATACATTTTATATTGGATATATCACTGGTTCTACGCTTGAAAATATATTTCCTTTCTTTCAATGGTATTATTATGGGAGTTAGAGAGTAAGCAGCCGATTATGGTTCTCAATCCCGGTGTTCCCCAGTCAGATCAATACAGTCATTGCAAGCTCGCAGGCAGGTCGATGAACCGGCAGACATTTACTCGATGTAAATCAGTTAGCTGTTTTTCGTCGCTAGCGAACCGGTTTCATATCTGTACGCGTAGACGTAAGTGGTTTTCCATCTCAACCAACATCATCTCAAACTACTCCATGCTAATTGTTATCTTCTATGGCCACTGAGCACACTTTAGCAGTTGTGCTGAGACTACTTTGTGCAGCCGCGAGAAGTTCTGAATAGACATGTATTCGGTTATGTAAACGTAGCGAAATTATTTTCCTAGCGCTGCTGGCACCAGCGGTTACTATCGATATTGCTCCGACAGAAAATCTGCTTGGAACACCGACGATGGTTGCTGTAGTCACAATTCCAGCAGCACATAGGCCAATGGTGGTCGCTGCAGTGATTCCTCAAATAGCGTCCTCGACCATGCACACGTGTTTGTATTTCGTGAGTAAAATGGTTTTCTTGGCGACTTCGTCTTGCAGCTGTTGTTTCGCTTCAGTTATTTCTCTCGTCAGTATCTCTGAGGGTTCAACACAGCTTTTCTATTAATACTGTCACCGTGAAGTATAAATGCTCGACAGGCAGGCCATGTCCTAATGCAATACGCACTCCCATTTCCAATCAATTAGCTTTCTTAACTGGTACAACCGCTATGCGATCGTAGAAAATATCTTACTGTGAAATAGTTAAGTCTCTGGTGATTGTGCGTTTCGGAGGCTTGGCACCACGTTCACCGAGATATACACCTATTACGTCTTTGCATCGTGCATATAGCGATCTTTCTTTTTCTAAGAACTGTTACGCGTGAAAGTGCGTCTTTGGTTAATAACAGTCGACTAGGTCATTCATTTCCTGGCCTAGTCAATGTTGGTTCCGCAAAACTTTTGATAAATATAACCGATGTGAGTTTGTTGGTGAATTTCACGTTATCGTTGTGAAACAGTCTTTGAGTGATTTCACATCCGACTGTGATGTATCTTTTCGTCGGGCGTTTCTGCGTGCTAATGCTGTGACTACTCGAGTTGGTAGTGACACATCAGGCAGATGGTCCCAATTGTCGATTTCTATCTCGCCCTCGTGTAGATTATATTTGATCGTATACAAGGGCCTGGTAATACCACTCTGAAGCACATTTTTGTGGACACCTGGAACACATTTGCTATAAATATTAGCTTCAGCTGTCAGCTGGTCCAACACCCAGTGGTTGAATGCTGGAACACCATCATCATCGCGTGGCTGTTCAGGATCCATCACGTATATGTAATGATAAATACTAAACAAATTCTCCAGAAAGATTCAAGTGTGCGTCTGAATTTCATCTCTGTCGACCAATGGTAGCGATGCTGCATATGTGAGAGGTACTGGAACAGTACTATTTGCTAAGCTACGTGTTAATGATGCAGTGGTAATCCGGTGATTATTTAGTAATAACGCTATGGATGGTAGCCCACCAATCTCTAAATCCGATTGTTACGAATTCTGGTTAATCCACTTGTAACTGACAAGCCTTCTTTGGATCAGAAAGTTGATCCTATTGAAAAAGAATACCCTGAGTTATACCCAGCTTGTGCAGTTGCTAGAGCTATGGCAAAGAAAGCTGAGAATGATTTTGATAAGGAAAGTATTCCTTTAGCTGACACATGTATTGGTCAGGCTTTTGTTGAGGTCACTTTCACTCCTTCTTTGGATCATTCAAAAGGTATTGATCACAGTGATTCTCTTTTAAATACTCATTCTCTTTTATCTAATCAGGGTGTTAAACGACAGTCACTTGTCATCGAACAGGAAAAAGATCCTGAGATCTCCTGTTTGTTTCAGAGGGCCATTAGTAAAACTGAAGCCACTGAAGTACCTGTCTGTTATTTCACTAAAAATGGAATTCTTTTGAGAAAATGGAGACCTCCCGAGGTACCTGCTGGTGACGAATGGTCAGTGAACTATCAGATTGTAGTTCCAAAATCTTTCAGACAGGAAATAGTTTGGCCCATGAAACTCCTTTGGCTGGTCATTTAGGGATAAATAAAACTTATAACAAGATCTTGACTCACTTTTATTGGCCAAAATTCAAAAGTGATGTTTGTAAATTTTGTAGATCTTGTCATACTTGTCAAATGGTAGGAAAACCCAATCAGAAGATACCTAAGGATCATTTGCAACATATTCCTGCATGTGACGAAATATTTAGCAGAGTTATGGTAGATTGTGTTGGTCTCTTACCTATGACCAAGTCAGGCAACCAATATTTGTTGACCATTATGTGTGCGTCAACAAGATTCCCAGAGGCAATTCCTTTCAGGAATATTAAAACTAAAATCATAGTAAAAGCTTTGATTAAGTTTCTACTCAATTTGGCCCTCCTAAATCTATCCAATCTGGTCAAAGGTCAAATTTTATGTCTGGAAATTTCCAGCTAGCACTCACCAATTCAAGTCAAAAGTGAAATTATGGTTTCACAGAACTTCAATGGAGAGAACTTTTGAGTCTTGTAATAGAGTTCATTCTCTCTTGCTCATTCTTCTAAATTTTCTTCAAATTAGATTTTACGGCCCTTACAAAGTTAAGAAGAAAATGAATGAGTTAAAATATAATATTAGTACTTTGATCCAAATAAATTAATGGAGTACCAGTATATTGAAAGAGATAGCCAAATAAATCATTCAATTAATTTAGTTGTACCTGTCCCACAAACTGAGGATTTAAGTGAAGAAATTCAGTTGGATTCTGTTGATCTTGGAGCAACAAATCTTTGGAATTCGGAAATTATGAAAAATCTGGACCAGAAACTTTTACATTTGCATCAACAAGAAAGGAATGAACTTAAACAGTTATTATTCGAATATGAGCACTTGTTTCCAGATATTCGTACGAGGACAAACAAAATTTTTCATGACGTTGAAATTGTAGATTCAAAACCTGTGAAACAACACCCATACAGGATGAACCCTCTCAAACCGGAATACTTGAAAAAGGAAATTCAGTATTTGCTGGAGAACGATTTCATAGAGCCCAGTAAAAGTGATTGGAGTTCACCATGTATACTTGTTCCGAAACCAGATAAAACTTTCCGTATATGCGTTGATTATAGGAAGGTGAACAGTATGACAAAAATAGATTCATTTCCATTACCAAGAATCGATGACTGTATTGATAAAAATTGGAAATGCCAAGTACGTCCCCAAATTTGACCTTCTGAAAGGATTTTGGCAAATTTCACTAACGGAAAGGGCAAAAGAAATTTCGGCATTTCTGACTCCAGATGGACTCAATCAATATAAAGTAATGCCGTTCGGGATGAAGAGTTTTCAACGTTTGATGAATATGATTACCTCTGGTCTAGATAATTGTGATGCTTACATCGATGATGTCATCATTTACAACAACACATGGAAAGAACATCTAGCCACGAATCGGAAATTCTTCGGCAGACTCACCAGTGGCGTAGCGAGGGTACGTAGCGCCCGGGGAGAAAATATAAACTTGGCGCCCCCTTACTTAGCACCCAGGGACAAAACATAAACATGGCGCACCCTTCGAGTGCATCTGAGATAATGAATAGTTGTATTTTCCTCATTTTGGCGCCCCTGGCACATGGCACCCGAGGACAACTGTTCCCCCCCCCCGCCCTCCCCAAGCTACGCCACTGAGACTCACTGATGCAAATTTGACAATCAATCTATGAGTTTTGCCGTGCTTGTGTAAGGTCAAGTTAAACCTATAGATGCTAAGGTCAAGGCGATCTCTGACTTCCCTGTACCTGTCAGTAAAAAGCAACTGATGCGATATTTGGGTATCACCGGATACTATCGGAAATTTTGTTCCAATTTTTCTAATATTGCTGAACCTCTGACAAACTTGTTAAGTAAGAAAAACAAGTTTCTTTCGATTGAAAAATGTCAGGAGGCTTTTGATAGGTTAAAAGTCATACTCAAAAGTGTGCCGGTTCTTACAGATCCAAATTTCAATCAATCTTTTAAATTATCTGTTGATGGAAGTGATGTTGGGGTTGGAGCAGTATTGATTCAAGAATATAGAAATGGTGTTGATCATCCAGTGTGCTATTTCTCTAAGAAATTAAATAAGCACCAAAGAAATTACCCAACAGTCGAGAATGAATGTTTGACTTTAATATTGGCATTACAGCATTTTGAAGTTTACATTAGCTCAGCTCCTTCTCCGGTTGTTGTGTATATTGATCACATGCCCCTTATTTTCATCGACAAGATGAAAAATAAAAATCAAAGATTGTTAAGGTGGAGTTTATTTTTGCAAGAATATAATCTTGACATCAGGCACATCAAAGGAAAAGACAGTTTGATTGCAAACGGACTTTCCGTGTATCGAAATATTATTTCATGTACACTTTGTAAAATTCATAAGAATTTTCTTATGCAATTTTATTTTATCTCATGTATAATTTACATATGGTAAAAAGAAAGCTTTATTACATAAATCATTATTTTACTTTATGGGGGGAAGTGTTACAAATATGTAATTAAATTGCTTGTATGTTAGTTTTAAATTCTTTTTATTTTATTTTTGTTTCATTATATTTTATTGTAATGATTAATTTTACTGGATTTGATTTTATTTTCCCCCGTAAATTCAGTCTTTTGTTTTGACGCAAAGGTAAGACTTAAGCACTATTTTTGGCTCACCTTGGTTCATAGTTTTTGTAAACATCGAGTGAAACGATTGGCTATTGCCAAGGTCATCTTCAGCCTACGTGTTAGCTCTGTTGTAAACAGTTTGATTTTTAAATTCATTTTCAGCGTGAGAATCTGATTCTTAGATAAGGCTATTCTAGCTGCGTGCTAAATGGCATTTTTTGATTGCGCTGTTCAAATCAGTGATCACGTCGCCCTGTCACGTGAGCCACCATGTGATCTAAAATCGAGGCTTAAAACAGCCATTTTGCTAGTAGATTGATCAGTCGTAATTTTTACACCTCAGAGCTCAAGGTGTTTTTTTTTTGGAAGCCAGATTGTTTTGAAGTTCGTCTATTTTTTGGGATTTAATAATTTATTCTCTAGAAAACTGCACAAGTGCTTCTTCATTTTATAAAATACTTGGACAAAGACATTCAGTGGAAATTTATTCTGGAATTCTAAACGGAACATTATAAATTGTGATTCAACGAGGAATTGTTGCCATTTGTACAACGATCGCATCTGACGTCATCGCCTTCCATATTAGAATTTCATCGAGATTCGAACCTGGATTGAATTAGAACTCTTTAGTGACAGGACTTATATTTTTCAGCTTTAGGATTAATTTTTGGATTATATTCACAAACTGTAAGTCCTATTTCCTATTTTTGCATTGTTTCTAGGGAAATAAATTATTTTGTTAAAATTTACAAAGCTTGTTGGCTTCACTCTTTTCTTTTGTTACTTTTGTACGAGCCTACACGTAACACGATTAAGATGAATAAATACGATTAAGACTCACGCACCTATAAGATTTAGGATTTAGGTTTTTCAAATTCACCCCGACAATTGTGAAAACAAGCTGACCATTTGCTATGCAATCACTGTGCCCCTCTGTTTCTTTGATTAATATTCTTTTAATTAGGTTCCATGAAGCTACTCCGCATGGTCGCCAGGCCACCTAGGCGATTTTTGCATCCATGTATTATTTAGCTGAAGCCTCAGAAACTTTGTTTATAATGTTTGATAAATTCCACTGACACACCAGCATCTCTGATTCACTGGCTTTCTGATTTCGATCAGGCTTATAGCGACGACGCCTCGCGGCTTCAAGATATTATTATTGATGTCAATGTTGGACGTTTGCAGTTGTCCAGGTTAATCTTACAAAATCACAAGCTCATTATGGTCGACGTCAAGAATAACCCGGCTGGTAAACCAGATCAAATTGGCTTTTGTGGCAAACCTGGCCAGATCCACGTCGGGTCTCTGCGCACACGCGTCCGTAAATGTTAAGAAGCATTTCGTATAATATTAAGCGTAGTTTCTAGGTGACAATGCTAAATAAGTGAGTGCTGGAGGAGTAGGTCTTCCCGTGAGTATATGCAGTGCATTAAAAGCAAGATGCCCACATATTGGATTGTTCATCAGAGTTTGCCACGGAATCGTTGAATGAAACAATGGTAGACGATGGGTGCTCGAGCCCAGGGGGAATTATTAAAAACAATTTCATGTGGCGGTGCATGTTCGTATAAGTCAAAAGACAAAAGATATTGAGGAGTTACCACGTATGCAAACCAGTGAGTGCAAACTCGTCTTGTCCACTTCTGGTTAAAGATCCCGGTTTCCCACGTGCAAGGGTTCGTCGAAGCAAATTCGTCCCTCACAAAGACACATCGGAAATGTTTGACCGATATTGTCATCGCGAGTAAATCGGAGAGTTTTGCCTGAGGGTAGTTTGCGTATGGTCCCGGGTAGGTGAAAACCTTTTTCTTTCCTATTCGTCTACTAGACACTACAAGTCCACCAACCGCTTTTTTCAGAGCCACCCCGGATATTGTTCCAACGCCCCCGAACTCAGATTCTTTGCGACCGAGGGAGCTTCCACCCCTCTTCTGCATTTGGGTCGCCTCTGACTTCGACAACTTTAATGTCACCGAGGCATTCTTTTGTTTGGCCTCCTTGAGCTGATCAAGGTGTGTTTGGGTTAGCCACACTGGGACAATTGCAATTAATTTTGTTGGAGAACGTTTTGTTGTGACCCCACAACCATTTCTTATTGCATATTTTATTTTTGCAAGCTAAGACTAACATTAACATCGTCATATGACATTCTTTTTAAGTATATTGTTTAGTTACGAGAAAACCTTACTGTTTTTCCACATGCGCCACAATCATTCACATTTGGTCACCTGCGCCTTCCAGCAACAGAGTCCTGTCTGAGAAAAACACTACGATAAATCTATCACCGCGGGCGGGAACCACATTTGCACGTAGGTGAAAGTACATGTCGACCAGGGACTGCTTAAACAACTTCAATAAAATGGGTTCAACTTAGTGAAGTTTTCTGGACCTGTGTCAACGAATTGGTCCCGGCCCATGTACGACCATACCTTATGATAAGCACGCATGACTTAATTGTTTTCGAAGTTGACCAAACTATTTTCGGATGGTTTCTGATAGCCGTCAAATCAGAGGAAAACTTAAGACACTCACAACTGATAAAATATCATTACACTACGCGTTTGACCGTCAGCCTCTCGAGTCTCATTTTGAATCGCCACGAAGATGTGTTTTGGTGCGCAGAGACCATGTTGGGTGCATTTTTGCCATGTAAACTGTCCCTGAACGATGCTAGGAGTCACGTCTTTGATGAGCGGGAGAAACGACAGTGTTGATATGTCTCCAAACTGCACAAACAACAAACGTGATTCTGCAATCAATGACGGGGTTAGCACAGGCATCCTCGCTGTTAATGTTGATAACTCAATTTTACCATCAGTGATACCATGTTCGACTGCATCGTTGGCGTTACCTTTTGGGGTTAACATGACTGTGTTTTTGGATCTGAAAATAACCTAATGGAATCTTTTCAAATCCTGAATATGTGACTGAGAGAAATCGCACCAGAAAACTAAAACGAAGCTCCTTGAAATTTCCTTACCGATTCACAAACCCAAGGTTGACATTTTGGGTGAAGTTGTTTGCCTGATTCTGCGGCTGCCTACGTGTACACGGGAGAAGATCATCATCGTCTGATCTATCCTTTTGAAACATCATCGACGGGCCAGCCCATTTCGTATGATCATCGCTGTACCTAGCAAGTCTAATAATCATCCTAACAATGTCGAGAATTGGCTTCGATTTCCTTTCCTTTCCTTGAATAACGTGCACTATTGAACAACGCCATGACTTCGTCGCTGAAATTTCAGTCTTGGTATCGCCGGCATAATTGTTATCTTTGTCAGCGTGTTCAAGTTTTCCCTCGAATTGCAAGAAAGCCTCCCATGGAAGAAAATACGTCGACGTGCCCTCCACTTGTAATTCTTTTTAATGGCTTGAGGTCCCTAGCCGGGTAAGAATAATACTGAAAGTTGCGACATACCATCGCATGCGAACTCGTGTCAAACGTGGGGGTTTTCAATTTTGTCATCAGTTGTACCTTATCGGTTTAGTCTAATATCTTTTTGCCGTCCACAACTGTAATTCATTTCCCATTACCGCATTTGCAATCGTCAATTAAGTTAGACGTTGTTTCTGCCATTGTTGATGCCGATGGCAGTGTAACATTTTTTGGAAGCGCAACCGCCTTTGTTTGTCGACTAATCGTCGTAGTTAGTCTTAAATCAAATGAATCGCCTGGGATCCTAGGTTTTTCAACCGATCCGCAGAAGAGCTTTCGATGCTATAAACAACTCACATTGCAGCTTGATTTGCGATCGGTGCAACGCACGAGGTTAGGACCGTGAGAACCTTGGGTGCACTTGTGAACAGTTCCCGGACAACAACACTAAGACCATTTCCATAATATGCTACTTAAACTAGTTTTCTCGCGTTGACAACACACATGAGTATTACACGTCCGCGTACAACTGTCGTTGTATTAAATATCACATCGTTCTCTAATGTACAATTGTATTATTAAGGTCTCCAACACGTGTCCATCCTGGTCAATATGGGTGTAACGAAGGTGCACCGACCGGGGATTGTGGCATGGAAAATACATGGACGCCATCGCGGTAATCGACAGCAGATCACCCGGTGCCATATTAGGGCTATATGTCAGACAATATTTAACCCTGCGACGCGATTTAAAAAACATGAAGGTAGCTCCCGCCAATGGTGTTACATTCATCGTCGTGGTTTGTGATCGTGACAATTTGTGGTGCGAAATTGTATCCTATGCATAAGATTTGTTTGTCTGTGGGATTCCCAATAATATCTTCTTTGCCTACCGATAACTATTATCGGCTTCGATTAATCAAAATTATTTGCGTACTTATGAGATAAGATCGAGATAGCAGAGCTGGGTGTGTTCAACAACGAAATTCTCCGTAAGATCTCTTCATTGATTGAATTCAATGTCGTACGCTCCCGTGGTTTGTTTGACGAGATATTAATCTTTAAGTAATGCTAGAGGTTGTATTTCCAACGAGATGATGCATCGTAGCTTTAATTTCGCGAAAAATAGGATGCGTATCAGAATTCAGCATTGGTGTTGCATACATCATCGATGTCATTAATAAGTTCATACATTTTTGTGCGATACATACCCAGTTCCATGATATAGTTTGTAAGCAATCGTTGACTATTGATACGGCTTCATTGATGACTTCTGCCACGTTGTTGCCGGCGGGAACTGACCCCAAAAGTGCTTCCGATCGATCTTGAAGGTCGTGGGGTTCAGACAGTCCACCAAGGCCTTCTCCTACATGTGATTTTTTTTTCTCTAGCCTCCTGCTAGTTACTACAGATTCCCTTCGCAACCTAGCAATTTATTCTGCAGGTGTGATTTCGGGTTATGTTTGTTCTGGCAGCTCCGAAATTTTTGCAGTCCTTCTTCGCGTCTGCATTGCCAGAGCATATGTTTTACAGGTGTGGAAGGTTCATAAGGCCTACGTTTGGCAAAAAGAGTTCATACGAAGTCCGGGTTCAGGTTCATAATCGGGTTCATATCCGGATTCAGACTCACGTGCTGATCCGGGTTGAGGTTCAGGTGGATGTGCTTGCCGTTGGGTTTTCGTTTTGTACGTCTTCCCGTCTCTATTGATTCATAAAATGTTCAAACAGAGGTTTGTGAATACCAAGGTATCTCCCTGGATACCATTATGGACCTATTTTATCCATCTTTGCATCGTTTGACCTCGCTAGGATTTTCAACACTAGTTGGTACCAGGTACCAGTCAAGAGACTGGTAAGAGAGGCACGTACGGGATTTTCAAAAATCCTGTGACGGATTAGTTCATGAAATAATTGGATATGTTTTTCTTTTTGTATTAGGATTGGAAACAGCAATATATTGGACTTTACTTCGTTGACTTTTTTTTTACCTTTTTCTTAAACAACATGGTTGGGAGTTTCCCTGGCGACACATTTGTGTTGACACATCTGTGCCGCAACGCACGAGTATATTCAGCTACAGAGCACACGGTCAATAAAGTTGACTACGCGACATTACTTTTATGACACATTTTGGCGTGGTCTAGCAACGGGGCTAACACGTAACGAGAGCAAATGTCATTTTAACAATTCATAATGGCATGTTCTGCCTCAGAAATCTCGTTTTCCAAGGCATACGCTTTTGCATTCCATTGCACCACAATGCAATGACATTCAACTATATATATATATATATATATATATATATATATAT
>JAECUM010043711.1:0-10178 GCA_016617855.1 Megalonaias nervosa
TCAAGTCGGTAACGAAGTCAGTGACAAAGTCACCGGTGAAAAATCCAATCAGGCCCAACAAGGATACATTCTGTATTCATTCACACCTCAAGTCCCACCAGGTTATTTGATTGTATCAGAACCAATCAATATTGTTTATCTGCGATGTCATAGTCGTCTTTTATCACGGATACATTTTAAACTTACTGACCAGTCTGGCCACTTACTCGATCTGAGGTCAGAGTTGTTAAATATAAACTTGTATGTACGCTCATAAATGAGCGTCATCTTAAGATCTTGCGTTCGTAGCGACACCGTCAACGAGAAACAAAAAAAAAGGAAAAATGTTCTGAAATCTATCGCGTTACGGTGGGTCGACCAATGTTGAGTGGACATGATACAACAATCATTTTGACGATCTGAGGCCTCTATCATTGTTGGCGAAGGTGTACAATCATTATATATTTATTATGAAATGTACACTTTTGCCACTTTGTGTCATCGGGCAGATTTTGTGGGAAAAAAAATAATTTATTTATATTGTGAAATCTAACGCGTTACGGTCTGAATGTGGCTGGGACAACTTTACAGGTGACAATGGTAGCTTCGTCGTCGTTGTCACTGGTGACGAAGTCATTGGTGACTTTGTCATCATGGTCAGAGTCACACTCAACGTCTTTATCTTTAGCCAGTAACTCTTCCGCGTCTTTGTTCAGCAACTCCGTCATCGACATAATATCTCTCAGCTGTTTTATACGAGCGTGTACGAGTCTTTTCGTTTCGTATTCGTGAGGTAATTCTAACCTAACCTTTTCGATGGCTCGGGATAACGGTACAAATAATTTCACTTGCGTATCCATGATTGCTGCCAGCGATCGTAACATCGCCTGTTGGATCACCTTTATGAATCTATAATGGGAAGGCAAAGTATACCTATTTTCTGACTTCCGAAATTGCAATGATTCAAAATCACTCATTATTTTTTTCAGGATCAAGTTGTTCAGATATTTTTATACCGTCATGTTGTAATTTTTTAATAGCAGAAATAATATCATTAATATTTTCGTAGTTCATTATATAATAAATATTTCTTTAA
Source organism: Megalonaias nervosa (assembly GCA_016617855.1). Lineage (NCBI taxonomy): Eukaryota > Metazoa > Mollusca > Bivalvia > Unionida > Unionidae > Megalonaias > Megalonaias nervosa. Next base: position 1,076 of record JAECUM010043711.1, read on the forward strand.
AATAAAAATAAAAATAATAGTCCTCAGAGAGGACTTTTTTTGTTGAGATAATTGTATGATTACGATTATATATACATATGATTGTATGATTATGATTATATATACAAATGATTGTATGATTATTATTATATATACAAATGATTATGAACGGGGGAGACTTGTCTACGTCCAACAGATTTTGTACACTCTCCCCCCATACACAAACCCTGGGGAGTGCAATAGTACACCCACCACGTGGTGGTATGATAGGAGAGTGTATTTTGTCTGTTGTGGATTTCGAGGAAATTCTCCGGACCCCCCACCCCCAAATATAATAGCATCTGTCGCCGAATAATATATCTTTAGCATTTTTGGAAACTCGAACACGCAGAGAGTTTCCACAGTGGATCTGCACGCAAACGCCTTAACCCCACGGCTATCGGAGCTCTTATGAATATATAGTTAAATTTAAGTATATAACTATTCTCACTGTCTCACACGTGATAACTCTGGACTCGTATTTAGCAGTATATTCTGATTCTGAATAAAATCTGCAATTTTACACATTTCTACAGTTTCTGCCTTGTTAAAATATTGTATTTTCAAGCCTCTTCATGCAGTCAAGGCAGAACTATCTAGCAATGAATGCATGGATCGATATTATTCTGGTATATTCCGCCTACTACAGAACTGAGTGGATTCATTCAGTATAGTAACAACGATACATGTAGGCTGCTGCGATTGATATGTGTACAATATAAGCCTATGATATAATATCACGGCTGATGTATCTATGTTCTGTTTGAGGATATATTTTCTGCAATTAATACTTCCATATAGTTGAGATATCTGGACTGGAGAGATATTTAAGCTTTACGATTAGACTGTAGTACCATAACTGCTCAATTACTTTATCAGTGATGACGGATTCTTATAAATGAAAATAAACGCGTGGTTATGTATAACGCAATAACAAAAAAGGGAGACAACTACTTGATTGCTCTATCAGCGATGACGGATTTATCTCGCTTCATTGTACATACCGGAACGTGATCCTTTGTTCGAATTTTTTCGAAAATGCTGATTTAGTAATATTATCTGCCACACGTTGTACCGAACTCAGTATAATATTAAAATATTTACCAGCCGCGTATATCGATTGGAATATAATTTTTTCACTTGTCTCTGTATTAGTGGATATAACTGACCTAGGAGTCTTGCAACTAATACCAGTATTCCTATCTTACAATTTTGACTCTATGTGACAATTCGTAAATTTTCTAAAGAATTATCCTTCGGGTCTAAATTAATATGATCGATTACAAGTCCATCTTCGATGACCCCATGAAAACATTCAAATACAAACCTATGAGATAGATAATTTTTATTTCCAGCACTAAACATGATATATCCAGTATTAGTAAGATAACCGACTGGTTTTTTCAATCTGCAGTTTCTGATGACACCATCACGAGACGCTTCATAAGTTTTAATGATAGGATGTTTAACAAATTCATTTTGCTCCATTTGTATATATAATACTATTTGTCTAAATGATTATTTTGAAATCTGGCCAGATAGTCTTCAGCGGTTTTTATGGGAGATTCACCTGACGACTTCTTATCATAATATCGTTTCAGCTCTCTGTATCTTTTACCACCGCATTGCACACAGAACCGTGTTTCTCCTCTGACTCCAACACCGCATCGTAAACACGGTTTTGGTCCTAGACTACCTCTACGAAAGCTTTGCATATGTTGACCACATAATTCATTTACGCATGATTTATTACAAGGAAGAGAAAATCCAATCATAAGCCATCGGCATCGGTTGTTTGTTTGAATCATTATATATATCATTAAAGTTTAATTAAACATATATTTACTTTAAATATAGTATGGAAGAATTTGAGAGATTATCCACAATTAAACCTTCCACCGTCTCGGCGGGAGCAAGATTTGATCTCGACAAACTCAATGACTTCGTCCCTGACTATGTCAGGGGGAAATCTAAATTTAATTTTTCAATGCAACATCTGGCTTTGATAAATAGTGATATAACCGATCGTATCCGTGAAGCTAAAAAAGAATTTCGCAATGATGGTGCGGCTCATACTTGGTCAACATTCAGGATCATGAACGACACCAAAGGTGTTGTCGATGCTAGAATGAGTGACGAACGAGGTAAAAATATTATTAACTATCTCGACAATCAGCGATATATTATTCTAGTAAAATTTATTGTGCAGACAGATGATGACACTTGGATTATCCGTGATAAACGTGAACCTATACGGCTTCATACTGGAAATAATACTGTTACATTAAATAAAAAATCCAAGCCAGGAACATTGACCGGTATTAATAAACCGTATTATGAACGAGCATATCCTGTAACGGCAGTTATCTATGCGATATATCCGCAAAATGATAAACCTAACGTTGATAATCTCAAACCAATGAAATTGTCAAGGAGACTAAACTGCGTAGCTGAGCGAGTTATGGAACATTTCTCAAAAGCAATACGCGGAAACGGTTTAACTAATCTAAGACGTAAAAAAATAAATGCGTGGGCAGAAACAGTTAAAGATACCGGAGCATCTATCAGCGACGTTGCTAAGCTAGAAAAGAAATTAAAATTTCCAATAACAGTAAAAACACTAACCAGAGAATTTTTGTACAAAACCGAAATATACAAAAAATGGAAACCCAATAACAATCATTGATCATAACGCACATGCATGGACTGATGCTGTAACAATATTTCCACGAGATGGGACAGATAAATTTTATGACGATTATATATTCGATGCTATCAGCGATATCAGTAAGAGTGACCCTGTATCTGTTTGGTTATTTCAGAGTTCAGAATCCGTGAATTACGATCAATTTGTAAAACCTAATGGAGAGATTTACCGTAGAGAATCTCTCCATGAAGAAATGAAGAATCTTGCACAACGCCTTTGGCGTGAATATAATTCTGATGATGTTGAAGTTGAACAATTACTAAATAATTGTTTTACAGTTCCATCGGTTGCGGCTCACTTTGCTCAGAAGAAAAATTCATGGTCGCCGACACGATCAGAATTCCTTGAAGATGTCCAGAAAAGTTGTGTCGAATATGGACATGGCGGATTATGGAATACCAAATACGATCATCGTAAAGTTATATCGGTTGATATGGTTGCGTGTTATCCTGGAAGTTTTCTTGGATACGGAGACTGTTCTGAATATTCCAAAAGATTCGGACATCCAACACATGAAATGACAAGAGTTGCGATAAATGGACCATTACCTGATTTTGATTTAACTGGATTCGCTTGTGTAAAATCATTTAAGTTTTGTAATAATCTTCATCCGATCGTTTATGCGTGGTTTGGTAGACATTTCTTAGAAAAATATTGGGTTCCAATAGTGCTATTACGATACATGCTTGATACTGAAATCTTAATGTCGTTGAGTGTAAGTGAAGCTATTATATCATATCATCCGCAGAAACAAGTTTGGTTACCACAACAAAAGAAACATTCACCGACAGATCCAGATGAAGATTGGGATAAAACTGATTATGAAAATAAAGTTGCAAAAGATCTCGGTAGAAAAATAATTGGTAAATTTACTCAAGGTGGTTCGTATGATCATAAAAGACATTGTACAAGATTAATCATGGATGATGCTGAGTTAGATTTTATAATTACTGATACAACGAACAAAGGAACATTTATAAGTAGAAATTATGCTTATTTGTCAGATGGAACCAAACTAGGTACAGTAGTGAGTTATATCGATGGTGAATCACCACAATTTACTCATTTAAGATCTTCTATGCTCGCGTACGTTTCTAAAAATTTATTATCGATAATAAATAGATTTCCTTGTTACTCTGTCAGAGTTGCTACGGATTCGTTTTATATAAATAGCGCGTACGTGGATTTGGTAAAACCGTTACTCAGTAGCGGCGAATGGGGATCATGGCGAATAAAACAAGAAAGTATACTTGACTATTCTGAATCAGCCGACGTTAATATCGCGGAGACATATTACGGTAATGACAATCAAGTACCAGTATCAACATCACCATGTATATTTGATCCCGTGTCCAGACATAAAACCGTTTATCTCAATGGACCTGGAGGATCTGGTAAAACAACACGTGCGATTGAATCGTTTCGGCAGAGTTCAGACATGACTGTGTTGACACCTACACACAGACTATCGAGAGAAATAAAACAACGAGGAATAAAATCATGCACATACCATAGTTTCTTCAGATGGTGTGGAGATACGTGGACACCTGAGCGAATGGGTGAGAAATATATTCCCAAAATTATCATCTGGGATGAGATTTGTACTGTGTCGTTGGAAACATTAAAAATATTTCTGAACTGGTTATTAACGAAAAATATTGTGGTAATTATTTGCGGCGATCATGGTCAACCACCACCTTTCGTCGGTCAATCTCCACATGAGTGGTTAAAATCATTTATGGATTATTATGAAGAAATAAATGATGATTATAGAGCTATTGATGAACCTCTGAAAGAATTTAAAAGATTAATCAGACTACAGCGAGATAGAATACAATGTGAGATAATGCGTGAAATAATTCCAGAAACTCCTGTAAGTGATTTTTGGAATATGTGGAGACCAGATGATTTAATAGTTGCGAGTAGAAAAATAGTTCGTGATGAATTGCAAGAGAAATTATTTCTGTTACACAAAGAAAGATTTCCAATGTTACCTGTACCATTATGTTATCGTCCAGCAGATACTCGACGACAAAATATTGAAGTTGAAATTCCACGATGAGACACTGAAAGTGTCCAGAAACAAAATCTTGTGTTAAATGATATTGTTTTGGTTGACATTGATGTTGCTGAGCGCGCGCTGAGCATGAATAACTCACCGTGGAAATTAAGATATGCCATAACGATTCACTCGTCACAAGGACTAACTATTACTGATACAAATATCTGGATTGTTGATAACAGAATCGAGTGGTCAAATATAGTTTATCTCGCAGTATCTAGAGTCAGGAGAATATCTCAACTGCATAGAGTTGTCATAGACTGCACAGAAAATAATAATCAAACTGCTAGCGACACCGAAGGTGTTATTGGCGTAATAAGAAAAAAATTATCCAGTTATAAACTATGCGATAAAAAAAATTTAATCGTGATTTTGATATCGATGTTGAATTTATTATGACGCTAAAACAACAACAGAATAATCGTTGTGTAATTTGTAACTGTCACATGTTGTGGAAGTATTCTTGTAATAATCCAAAACAATTTACCGCGGATAGAATTAATAGTGATCTTGGTCATACACGTGATAATGTCACATTGACATGTCTTGAATGCAATCGACGTAGGGGTTCCAATTTACAAAAGTGAACGAGGTGGTAATTGTGTGTCTTCAGGAATTACTTGTAATTGTTCACGTACAAATCCACGTTGAGGAGCAGTTGAATCCAGCCTGTAGATGGCGGGTCTATCCGTGGATCTAACCACGCTAGAAATTTTATGTGTAGTCACACTCCAGATAGAATCAGTTGCTCTTTTTCTACCCCCTTCAAGTTCACCAGGTTCATATAAATACCTTACAGTCACATTACCTAACACTGGCTGTTTTGAAAAGTCACATCGCTTCTGGGTATATGTTTCTTTGTAATTGCATTAACAGGTTTCATAGAAGTTGCATGAGTAATCTCATTATTTAACACACTTGGTAATCTTGCAACCCATTCGCGAGATCTTGTATCTGTATGAATTATTTCCTTCGCATACTGGTGTCCAAATAACCGTTCATCGAGTGTTCGATTAAATCGTTCAACTATTGCCTAATCACGATGAACTGTAGTGTGTCCTTGTCTGACTTTGGCATTATGTTTTTTCATCAGCGATGATACTGCACCGAGAAATTCTTTGCCAGGATCAACTTGTAGCAACTGTGGCCATCGTAATGGTCCTCGTTGATAAATTCGTTCAAACGCAGATGCAACTTCAGATGTTGTTTTTGTTGATAATGGTTCCGCTTCTTTATATCTACTTGCAACATTAACGACAGTTAACGCGTATTTGTATGTGCGCGATCCGCTAGCGGATTGATGACGTCCACGTGTGTTAATCGTATCGTGTGGTAAAAACAAAGTATCCGCTTGATGAACTTCATTGGGAACGCGGACATCAAAATACGCGTATTGAATTTTTTTAGGTGGACGTAGATGTATTTGCCATATTGCTTGTCGTGCTAACCACGCTACAGCAACAGCACGTGAGACTTTTGCTGCTTCAGCAAGTTTACTAATAGCTGCTCTGCCCTTCCAATATCCTCTCGGGGAATAATAAATGGATTCCATTATAATAATTATTTAATTAATGACCCAGCCCCTAGCATTATTTTACCTTTCATAGCAATTTTTACTAGAAAACTAGCTAGTTTTTCTCTGAGAGATTTATCAGGTATAGAATTTAACGCATAAATCAATTTCACATCTGCGAGATGCCGTTGTTGTAAATCTTTGCTTTTATACGCAACATCATGAACATGACACGCTTGATCAATCTTGTTTATTGGATACTCTCCAGGTCGCGTTTGATCTTGATCATCAAGTCAAATATCAAGTCGAGTTCCAGGACCACAATAATTATATCCTGGTAAGTGTTTTTCCCCGGGATACTTCGCCCACGGAGCCCCTGGTAACTTTCCCAACGAGGCAGCAATATCACCCCCTGTCGCTGTGCTTGAAATGAATTTGTATTTTTTTGTGCCACACTTTTCACACTTACCTGTCAGTGCGCGTTTTTTATTTTTTGTTATTATTGTTGTTAATCCAGTGGTGGACATGGTTGCCCTGCATCGAACACAATATAAATTCATATTATTTATCATATGGATATAATTGACTTTTCAGCGACACGAAAACAAGAACCAGTCAAGCATCATCCAGCGCTACCGAATTCTATCAGAATGATAATACTAGGTCCAGCTGGAAGTGGGAAGATCCAATTATTGCTTAATTTGATAATGAGATGGCTGAAGTGGGATAAATTATATTTAGTAGCACCATCTGTAGATGATCAGCGATGCTATGAAGTACTTAAAGATTTTAATGAAAATGCAAAGTCGTTAAATGAAGACAGTGACGTTATTGCTTTATAACTGATATTGATGAAGCACCATCTGTAGATGATCTTGATGGAAGTATTAATAACTTAGTAGTGTACGATGATGTCATGCTGGACAAACAATCAAATCCAGCTAGGATATTTTCCAGAGGCAGGTATAAAAATACAGAAGTGATTTATGTTACCCAGCGTTATACACAAATTCCAAAAGTGATCAGAGATAACTGTAATATTTTAGTTGTATTTAACGGAGTTGATAATCATACGCTGCAAAATATTTATTATACTTGGTGTTCAGAGGACATGGATATGAACAACTTTAAAAATTTCTTTGCACACGCACAAGCTACCCCGTTTGGTTTTATAACAATAAATTTACATGATCCGAGGTCGAGATATCGTAACGGACTTGATACAATATTTGGATAAAAACCACAGCAGCAAAGAAGGTGGGCTGACCCCCAAAAAAATGAGTGTGAGACGAAAACATAACACGCCTAAAATTTGAAAAAAAAATATATCAGCGAACGAGTAACAAAATCAAACTAACCCCATCAATTTTTGTTGTTGAAATATGTTCGGTTAGTGGATTCGGTTTAGCGTTATTGACCTTATTTTCGCCCTTCGTAGGAACCTTTATTTTTGCTAACGGACCCTTGGAAAAAGTTGGAGGGTTCACCCTCTCTGCTGCTAATCATTAATAAATCTGAAATATAAGAAAAAATTTGAATGGTGTATATACCCTATATCAAAATTATAAAATCAAAATTTCGAATAAAATAATACACAAGCACATACACTTTGATAAAAAAACAAAACATAAAAACCATTGAATTTAGATCTAGGGGGTCCCTCAGATGATGTCAATTCTGAGAGGGACCACACCAATAAACGGAAAGGTTGTTACCTTCCGAGACCGTCATATACGCCGGTAAATCTTAAGTTAAAATGAAACAAAAGACAGCTGTTTAGAAACTTTAATACATCAAAGAAATTATTCAATCTTTTCCCCTGATTACGTAATATTAAATGTATGCATAAATGAGTTTTCTTGAGCCACAATACATGTTGCTTAGTTTTGGCTTCAACGAATTTACAAAATAGTTCCAGAGCGTATATGGTTCATGTATGCTTAAAGAACATATATATGTCCTATAGATATATCATGGCTGTCAGACTCGACGTACCCCTACATCCAAAATCGAGCTAGTACCCATCCGAGAGGGAGGAAAACACGAATCTCGCTTCATATTTATTGAATACCACCTCGTATTATGCTTTCTGAGTGGGTTTGGCATTGATACCAGTTAGCACTATAAACGCTCGGACCTCATTCAAAACATCCTGAGTATGTCATATGAAAATATGGATTAAACATTGTTATTGAAGGCCTTAGCAATGACGTTGAATGAAACTACTATCTAATATTTGATACCGAATTTTATTTACCCTTTTAATTATAATATTTGTCCATCAATATAAATAGCCATGATATGTAAAAGCATTTGTTTAATGCAGAACCATATACGAATAGATATTGTTCCGTATAGCATCGTATTTGAACCATATGCAAATTTATATTCCACCGAATATCATCGTATTCGAACATACATTAAGTGGATATTCCACCAAATATCATCGTATTCGAACCATATATAAGAAGATATTCAACACACTGTAATCGTATTGGAACCCACACTGTAATCATATTGGAACAATACACACGTGGATATTCCACAGAATATAACTGCATTCGAATCATATACAAGTCAATATTGTACCCTAATCATCGTATTCTAACTTTATCCAAGTGGATATTCTACCCAACATAATCGTATTCGAGCCACATACAAGTAAATATTGTACCCGCTATCGTCTTATTCGATCTATATGCAAGTAGATATTCCACTCAATATCATCGTATCAAAATTAAACTTTACTCCAATGTGGCACAGTGTGCAAAACAAGAACAGAAGCAAACACAAAGGCGAAGAT
>JAECUM010043712.1:0-61903 GCA_016617855.1 Megalonaias nervosa
GATCGCATGAGAATCCATTTATCACAACAGTTTGAAGTCACCGTCTGGATCGAGTTTATTTTAGCAGGCCAGTTGAACAAACACCTTCCAAAGTCATGGACAAGATTCAGTATGTTCTGCAATTTAACGAACAATATTACATCACCGATGGAAAAGCTACACTTTATATGCCCAGTTTACCTCTTCGAAAAGGAGCGGAGGCAGAAATGTGTTATTGGTGTACGAAATTCGCAGCACTCAAGGAAAGTATTTGTCAGACTTGCGTGTTGCCAGCAACATTTCATGACGCAAAGTTCACAGCATAAAAGTGCTTGCCAACTCCTGTGATTGTGCTCTACTTGCAAACACCTCATGTGCATCAACAACACCTAGAGCGCACGTTTGTCAAGGAAAAAAATACCGAGATCATTGTTGTCACCAATGATAGACTTGGAACATGGCTGCTACATTCAAAAATACCAATCAAAACAGGAGGACGATGACAAGAGGAAAGAGAATTTCATCTTTATCTATTTTGAATGCATGCTAGAGACTGGCATTCACATTCCTAAATTCTGTTTAGCTCATCGAGCTTGAAAGAAGTGCATCCAAGAACCGTTTTTCATTGCCCCCGCCCCCACTGTAGCAGGATTCCTGGAGGACGTGACAAAATCGTTCGAGGACCTAACACGCTTTCAGATTGTGCCTAATGGATCTTAGACATATTGCCGACGCGTGGAGTCTAGAGGATATTAAACTTTACAGAGACTTCCATCGCTATGTTACAGTGATGTCTCAATTTTTTTCGGGATACGGTGGACAGTTTCGTCTGAACTACTATACAAAACAAGGTACCGAATACTTTAAAGTCACCATGAACCGTGCCAAAATCATCTCCATTCAAGTGGGACAAATACAGTTTTAAGATTCCATGAGTTACAGTATTTGGTCATGCCTTTGAGTCGAATGCCTAAAACGTTTGGATTGACAGAAATAGCCAAACATTTTCCACACTTTCTCAGTACCGAAGCCACTCAACATGCAGACCTGCAACATTTGCCTGACGCCCACTATTACGACCTCGACAGCATGTGCACCGAACAAGTTTTCTACTCTTTGTACCCCTTCGACTTTCAGGAAGAAATGTTCAATCATTGTCGTTACGACGTTGATATTTTACGGCGTTGCTGTGGACAATTTCAAGAAGATTTTATGGAGCACGGAAGGATCAGTCCTTTGAGGGAGGCCTGTATCATTGTTAAAGCATACTCCCTAGTTTACGGCAAGCGATTTATGCCTGAGAACACCCTTGCTGTCATACTACCTCAAACTACGGAGTTCATCGAGCGTCGATACTCGCTCAAAGCTCTGTGCTGGCTACATTACTTGTGCGAAAAGGAAGACAAATAAATCTAACATGACCGAAACGGGGAAGGCGAAAAAAATATTGGAACTTATTCGGTAGATGGCTGAGACTTAGAAGACCCTAAGATCATGTACGAGTTTCAGTGATGCTCACTTCACGGATACCCTACTTGTTACCTTCAACGTGACATGAAAAACCCACTCTCAGTGCGTGCTATGGAAGACTAATACGCGGAAAGTTATCAACGACTTTGATGTTAGAACAACAAGGATACCGAGTCGTAGAAATGTGGGAACACGAATACGACCGCCGTTTGAAAACCAGTCCCAAGTTTAAACGTATAGTGGAAGGTTACAACCTGGTGGACCCTCTAGACCCACGGACATTTTCTTTGGAGGACGCACGAATGCCACATGTTTGTTGTACTACATAGACGTGAGTTCGCTGTATCCTTGGGTGTGCAGATATAGTCACTTTCCAGCAGGGCACCCAGAATCGCTGACGGAACACATCGACATGAAAAACGTTCGAAAATACAAAGGCTTGATCAAATGCGAAGCCTTACCTCCCACCGACTTGTACCATCCCGTCTTACTTTACCATTGCTAAGGAAAACTGATGCTTCATTGGTGCCTTACCTGTGCCGCAACTTGTAACCTAGACCGACCTTATCATCACACTCAAGTAGGAAGCGCTTTGACAGGAATGTGGGTCAGTGTGGAATTGTTTCCCGCTCTGGAACTGGGATACCAACTGTTAGAAGTGTACAAAATGTACCACTTTTCCAAGACAGAAAACACAAAAAAGATGACGACACACAGGAAGGCATTTTCTCGGGCTACGTAGATGATTTTGTGAAACTCAAACAAGAAGCTAGCTTCTTTCATTCCAGGTGTCAGAATCCTGAAGACCAAGACCTATTCTAAGAGGAGTGCAGTTCCAAGAGGACATCACTTTAGACCATATCGATAAAAGACGAAAGAAGACGCTCGTTTGCCCAGTCATTTGGAATTGCTTGTGGGGAAAAATAGCACAACAACTGTGTTTACCCACGTCAGAGTACTTGCAAGAGCCATCCCGATACTACGACATGATTTACGACAAAAAGAAATATATGAAACAGGGGACATCGTTTCCCAAGATCTGATCTGAGTGAATAACGAAGAGGAACCAGAGTTTGTACAGGCCGACGAATTTCGAAATGTACTAATTGCTGCCTTACTCCACTTAGGAGATCGCGTCCTGTACTTTGACACAGACAGTTGCATCTACACCCATCGCCCTGATCATCCTCACCCTGAGATCGAAGGATAACGTTTAGGAGCATGGACTGACAAGTATCCCGAAAACAAGATTCTGAGTTTTGCTAGAGGTGGTTCCAAAGAGAACAGCTACGAATACCGAGACAAACGATGAGAATTGCACACCAGTTGCAAAGTCTAGATATTGAGTCTAAATCATCGAACGAGTCAAGTGGTGAACTTTGGTGTACTAAAAGAAGATTTGCAGTCTGGAGAGGATCAAGACTTTAGAGTCACCACCTACGCACCGAACAAAATTTATCCCACTCACCAATTCGTCAGCTGACCCATGGAAAAAATATATCAAATTTCTGCCTGAAGCGAGTGCTACTTCCCAACCATTTCACTTTATCGTACGGACACCCCATATTTGGCCATTATATAAATGGGAAGACTTCCAAGACAGACACCACACTGACGAAGAGAAACCCAGAGCTAGAAAGACGAATTATTTCACACAGACACAAGTTCAGTGATAAACTTGAGTGCGATGCTGTGTCGTGCGATTGAATTGATGTCGAACCCTGCGAAAACATCGATTCAGCACCACATGGATATTTCTCTACTACTAGCACTTTATTTTGATCCACCAGTCAACAGATTGGATGCTACACCGTCACTCAATTTTACTCATAAATATGATACCGTTAATCTTCCACCCTACGGATCTCATCCATTCCCAGGCAAACTATCTCAGGTATCACCACTACCACCTCATCGAAATGCACCCGTTAAAGAAGAACATTCGTTCCCTGTGATTTGCCTGGCTACTACGACTTTGAAACTCAATTCCAAGCATTCAAAGGAGTGTGACCTAAATATCTGGTAGGACGTACACCCGAAGAATTAGCCAGAGCTGGATTTATCTACTTGGGAGAAGGAAATAGTTGTTTCAGTTGCGGTGTATCACTTCAAGAGTGGGTGTAGATAGACACGGCTTACCTGGAATATATTCGATGGCCTCCGCACTGTCACTGTCTTCCTTTAGTGTGAACCAAGTAATATCTTCTTCGATACTCTTCGAGAAAAAATTTATGGCTTGCCTCTGGAGTTGAGAGAACGCATTTACAAAGAGTTCGTCAAAATGCAAGTGAAACGCAAGAAACAATTGCATCCGAAAAAACAGACTTTTGAGTTACCCATGGGATCTGAATGCCCTAGGAGGCTTGATTGTTACTAAATTGAACAGGTTGTTAAACATTCAACAACTACTCATAGGACAGAGATATTTCGACTAACTTGCTCCTTACTATAAATTTCAAATAGTTTGTGAAATTCCAGGTGGTAAAGAGTTAGAACAGAATTACCAAGACTATTTATAATCACCATGGTGGTGGTGGGGCCAATCAGTGGACATCACACATTTACGAAAAGTCATTTGTGATCGTATTTTAGATGTTGTTAGGAAGTTCTGTTCGTGTACGGATACACTATCGCCTAAAAGTTTCTTGGAATAAACTGTACCTTTTTCTTACACTACTCCTTCCAGAAAAGAAATGGAAAATTGAATGACTAAGGACACAATTCACAACTTGCCTGACGTGGGTATTAAAGCTTACCACAATGTCACGACCTTTATCAGTAGCGTTGCAACAGATTCCGTGGAAGGAAGTCTTTGGCAGTATTCCGACCTTGGAGGATTACCAAAACCTTCTACAAAAACTGTTGCCTTTGAATTTTGGACGCCATGTGGTGTGCATGTTAGTGACAACGTTTCTGGCATTTCGATTGTCAGCAGATTCCTTATGGACTATTTACGAACAGTACCGACAAAAACATCATGTGTGCTCCTTTAAATGTGCATCAGGCACTCATTCTGTTAAAAGCATTGCGCTTTAACATCGATACTTCTCAACATCTGCGTGTAAAATACATTCGTAAAACTGTATCGACCTTTGATGTTTACGAAGACGTGAGTGTAGCTTGTGACCTACACCCTCACTGGAAAATGTTCGTGACTGGAAAAGTGATGGATTCGATGCTTGGACGCAAGGTGTGGCTAACTATGCCAAAGATTTGTGTTAATGACCTAAAACGTCAAGTGAAAAACGTAGCCATATAAACCCGTGTTAGCCAAAGTGACAGAAGAACCCGACACAAATGAAAACCAAATTCAGGATAGCAGTACCGTCGTCGACAACGACACGAATGAAAAGCCACTCTGTGAGGAAGAATTATAGACTGTCAATAGTGCAGAGACTCAAAGAACATTACAGAGTATCCCTAAAAATTCTAGGACACCACACATTGATCGACAACGTTGTTCAGTGACTTGTTTGTATTGCATTTTGATCACGTTGCTTGGCATTTCAGCCATGTACTTAATCACTTATCTAGTTTTGTATTTCGTGTCAAGTCGCCATTTTTAACACTCAATACACGTGTCTTGAAAATATAAATTCTCCTGTTTTGTCTATGTTATTTTCAAAATTATGAACACCTTCACTATAGATACATCTTCCTCTTCTACTTCTTCCTCTGCTCCCAAAGTCGTTGACGAAAAATTAGATCGTTCATTTTGGGAGTCACTGTATCTTCGCCATACTTTTAACATGTTGATTGCTGGACGGAGTGGTTCAGCAAAACTGAATTTGTCAAACGTTTGATTGAGCACAAAACTCATCTGATCGATCGTCCACCCCAATGCATCGTGTGGTGTTACAAAGAGTGGCAATCGGCTTACAGCCTCCTACAAGAAAGTCAAGGAGATTTCATCGTCTTTGTGAAACGCATTCCTCGCGAAGACGACGGGATCATGCCTGACACGAGTCAAACATATCTGGTCATCGACGACATGTTAGGAGAAGACGATTAAAAAATTGATTTACAAGCAAATGGCATCATCATAATGCCAGTTCCATTTACATTACCCAAAATTTGTTTCAACAAAGTAAAGTCCATTGTACCATCTGCCTCAATGTTCATTAAGTGGTTTTGGTTAAACGTCCTAGAGATAAATCTCAAGTGCAAGTGTTAGCCAAAGAGTTAGGAACAACTTGGCTGACTTATGCATACGACGATGCCACTCAAACACCTCACGCCTATTCATCCGTCGATTTAAAACCCACCACACCCGATTAATTTCGATCTCGTACCCATCTGTTTGGCGCCAAGTCGGATGGCCCGTCGTTTACATGTCCCCGTCGGCTTAAAAAAAAAATATACAATCCCCCGACACTTCTTGTCTTTCTCATAAATTGTCAACATGACTACCTTTCAATCTCATCTTCCAGCCTAACTGATTCATGCCCTGTACGGCATCAATCGTGGAAAAAATACACAAGTGCGTGCTCGTGTCTTCGAAGCCATTCTCAAAGAAGTCTTGCGATTGTTTACGGTGACAGCGCTTCAATTACTTCAAGGCATTACTCACATTCCTTTGACAAAAATAAAGTAGCCTTGTCACAACTAGTAGATCCCAGAACAGATACTCAAGCCAAAATTCATATCATTTTGAAACCTGGAGGCAGAAGTTCTCCAGGAGGTGTCATCGTTCGTTCTCTCTTAAAATGAGACCCAAAATTCCTTAGTAGCCACCCCCAAGAAAGAAGCTTCTCAGCAAAGACGTTCCAAGAAGAAACAAGTGGCACGACCAGGTCACATCCCCAAAAACGAAAAGTCTCAAGAAAAAGAAAAATCCCAAGAAAACAGCTTCTACCCGAAAGAGAGGCAGTGCTGCCCGGACGCAACCTTACTCCCCCAAGACACAACCCTCGATGACCGTGTGTCCCGCAACTTCTTCCATTGCGCCGTTGCTCGTAATGCCAGCCAAACCCGATTTGACATGCGTCTTCCCAATTTGACAAAAAAAAGATGGAAACCCGTTTCGAAAGGATCTTCAACTCCGTTGACGACCTCTTCGTCTTCCTTTCCGCAGCGGTAGCAGATAAAAAGGTTCCCTCCCCCAGAATCAAAGTCCACGAGAGATCGGGAGTGACACCAAGTTTACTGGATTCATCCAAATAAGAATTGTCACGATTTAGTCCGTTGCAAACCCCTCAACGTCGAATTATCCCCATCATAAAGATGATAAATTTCATCGACAATCAGTGGAAATGCATTCCAGTTTAAAAAAGGACTCGTGCCAGACGATTCTCTTCAGTGGTTTTTTGCTCCTGAAAGAAACAAGATGTCACCCAAAATAAGAGCACACCACCAGCACTCTCTTGCCAAAAAAGGAAAAGAAAAGGACTACCTCCTCGTTTAGCCAAACAATCGGACGTGTAGTCGGTCCTGTCGAAAGCCGATCCACTCATGCGAAAACAACTCATTCAATAAGCTCCAAAATAAATCATCGTTACCGTGAGTGAATGTTGTTTGAATGTTTTAAAAGGAATGATACCTTTATCTAACACCAGACAGAACGCCAAATGGTCAGAAAGAAAATGCCAATCAGTCAAAAGAAAAAGATGTTTGTGCAACGCGGATGATTTCTTCTTCCCTCGCTGATAGCACCCTTGCTCAAGAGTAGCATCAGTGAAACGTGGGTGACTTAATAAGGAGAGTCCTGATTGAGATTCTTTTAGCCAGCATTTATTACAATTCTGCCCAATTGTGTCGTGTTGCCAAAACCCAACTGAAAAGTGTACGTTTAGCCCAGGTGCAAGGATGGTTGCAAGAACAAGCCACGTACACGTTACACAAACTCATTCGACGAAAAGTTTCGAAAAGTCGAACCAGAGTGGGGGACATCGATCATCAATGGCAAGCCGATTTTGCCGCTGTCTGTCATTTGGCTACCTACAATTGCTCTTACAAATATTTGTTTTGTATCATCGACGTTTCTTCCAAATTTGCCTTTGACTTCCAAAACGAGCTCCGACTTAGTGAGAGGCTTAAAATAGGTCCTGAAACAAAGCAGTCTCCACCCTCTCCGCTGGCAAACAGATAAAGACACGTAATTTCTGAACCAAGCTTTCCACAAATAATTGAAAACGGACATCCATTTTTTTTAACCCCTAAAAATCCCAAAACAAAGTCAGCATCTTAGAATGCTTTCAACGCATGATAAAGAACGCCTGCGTAATTATTTTACGCATCAACACACCCTCAAGTACATCGACGTCTTACCAGCCTGGTCAAAGCTTACAACCAATATTACCATCAGAGCACTGGATGCAACCCCCCGAAGAAGTGACTCCCGGCAACGACCTGACCGTGCTATAGCGACTGCTTGGTACGTCCCCTACAGCTTCCAAGAAATGTGGACTTAACGACGGGAGATTGGGTACTCATTGGAAAAACCAAACGCACCTCTGACAAAGGTTATTTACCGAACTGGAAAACCGAATTGTTTCGTGTCATGGAAAAATGCGCGGTCGCCATCCTCCCGTCTATAAGACGGAAGACATGAACGGCTAAGTGTTAAAAGGAACTTTCAACTTGCCCGAGTTACAAAGAGTGACCAAAAGAAGACAACGTGTACGACATCGAAGGCATTCTTGATCGAAGAACCCGTACAGAAGGCAAACACCGAGTCAAAGAAATAAAATGCATTGGAAAGGATAACCTCCTAAGTTTGATTAAATCATCGAAAATATATAGAAGTGACCATCTTGCTGTTCCACAAATCAGTAGCGAACGCTCTCAGAGTTATCATAGTTCTTCTCTTCGAGATCTACAAAAGCAACCCGTATGAGTGTGATGCGTAGAACGTGTGCCTAACACTCAGATCTCCTCTTTTGGCCAAATCTTTGTGATACATTGTGTCAGTGCCGCCATCGCCAAATTGAGTTTTCAGCAAGGATACAAACAAATGTTGACCATTTTACTCAGCGGTTGTATCGGTTACCTTCTACCCAATCCTTCCCTGAAATATTCCAGTCACAACGGAAGCCTTGAGGACAACGCCAGTCATCTCCAAAACAGAAGCAGCAACAATTCTCGTTTGAAAACTCCTTTAGCATCGAGTGTCTCCTCAGAAAACAGAATCCTCGAATATGAATAACCAATTTTACTTAACTTTACCCAGTGAAAGTTCCATGGATGTGTTTCCCAACAATACCTTGTGTGTTTCACGGCCAAATTACCTCAGGCCATCCAATTGGATCAAGAAACGCATGGGGAAGTAGGTTTGGTAGAAACCATTCATCACACACAAGTTCTAAACATAACCGAAAATCAAAACACTTTCATGGTCGACATCCTCAACGAACACGCGCAACAACAGTTGTATTCAAATGATTCGACTATGTACGAATTCAAAACCCCATCACCAACCAATACTCAACTGACTACCTACACCATGAGAATTCCTGTGGAATATTGTTTTAATTTGTCTACTCCGATCCGACAAAAAAATGAACTTGATGTTTGTGTATTCCGATGTTGTGGAGTATAACGTGGTGGGAAACAGCCGTACCGTTACTTGAAATTCATTCCTTTCAAAGTGAATTTTGCCGTGGTTGCTTTCCATGAGTGTGAAAACACATATCAAGTTTACCGTGAATTTGTACATCCTCACTATTTGCCTGTTAGTAAGTCGTATTTCGACAGTGTCAATATTTTTATCAAAGGAGATCTGAGATAAAATTTTCCATTCTCAAAAGGAAACGTCACGGTAAAACTACATTTGCCAGAAAGATTCTCTAACGAATTGTAAGTCATGTATCCTGTGTACCGAGGAGTCGCTCGACAACGAGGACACGGTTTAGGAGATATACTGAAATTTGCGTTTAGTTAGGTGGTTCACGTTTTCATACCGATGGTGACCCAAGGATTGCACTCGTTGAAAGATGCCTCTTTGACGCAAGGAAAAGAATTTCTCCAAAATGTCCTCATCGACAAACAAAATCCCAAAGAAGTCTTCTTGAGAGCAGTCAAAAATATATTGCTTCAAACTGGAAAAGACATTCTGGGTCGTCAGAATACTCCTATAAATGCGATGCACGCTGCTGACTAAGGCATTCCTTCCTTGTTCACGCCACAGTAAGGACAAGGCAGAAAGAGACGATGCTTGCGTAGTATGGAAACCTGACACTTTAGAGAAGTCCCTGACAGAAAATAACAATCCTCACAATGCGGGCTTTATCAATCGTCGACTGAAAATCCTACAAGGGTGCAATTTAGAACTGATGGATTGTTTACATTTGGACATGTGGTTGCAGGACAAGTATTTGTTGAACGGAGTGGAGGATGTCCGCCTAAAGCTGATTCGAATCAATACCGTTTCCCATTTGATGGCGAATGCGAACGAGCACAACACGATCATAGAAGAAGCCCGACTCTAGTTGCGTCGAATGGAAGTGTTACACAAAGTGGGAAACGACATCAGTCACACTTTGAGCAGAACGACCGCCCAATATCCGAAATGACGAGTGGAAGTGAAAACTTTCACCATTGCCGCTGGACTCCCATCCAAGATCAAAGATCATCTTTTCCAAGGACAGTTACCCAAACATGTAATCATTGGCATCATCAGCAATGAAGCTCTCAACGGATCCATCACTCAAAATCCTTTCGAGTTTAAGCACTACAAAGCGTCTAAGGTAGAAGTCAGTCGAGATGGCCAGACCCTTCGAACCTAACTTTAAGCAGAAAAATTACTTGAGATCTTACTTGTTCCTGTATGAAGCCAGGGGACAGTTATGTACCACCAGCAGCCACTACATTTTGTACGACGATTATGCAGGAGGTTACTCTTTGTGTTCTTTTGATTTCACTACAGACCAAGGCAGCTATGAGAGACATTTCTACCATATAAAATCCGGTCAACTTCGTGTGTAACTTCAGTTTGCAGAAGCTCTACCCAACACGGTGAACGTCATCTTGTATGCAGAATTTAACAATACTCTGTAAATCAACAGTTTGAGAGAAATGATTATATACTATTAGAAGCTACTACATAAACCAAAGAGACCGTCATAATGTTGAGGATGGCAGAACAAAAAGAAAATTTAGTCTCCTGCTTTGCTAAGCACCTATCAGAAGAAATAACAGCTTTGACTCACAAACATTGTTATGGATGTCAAACGATCATCCCAGTCAAATTCAGCACAATAAATGCATGATAAGTCAAGAAGAAAACTTGGGAAAGTATCCAGATGACGCTTGAGGTCTCATTTCCGAAGAAGCTTTGTTGCATCAGTGGTATAAAGACTCCATTGGCATCTCTGGAGATCAAACGCATCGAAGCTCCATTTCCACGGAGTACGGAGACGGAACATAGAGCTACTTGCTTGTCAGACGACAAGTTCACAGAAAGAGTCAGGACTGAATTAATGGCTTATTTTTACCTCTGAAAAACAAAATGGATACTTGGGACCTTCATTGCCTTTAGACAAAAAGTTCTTACACAGCCTCTTGGCATCCTGTCGTGTGGGCTAAAGATAAAATTCATCATCGCAGACCTAGAGACATTCAAGCTTTTGTCACCGACGACATTCACCAACCAGGAATCCACTAGGTGGTCGTCTACTTTCCAACGATCACAGTGTGGAATATTTTGATTTTTATGGATACCCGTCTTTGGAAGACGACATCATCGACTTAATGAAAAGAAATGGAAAGATGACTCGATTCAATAATGTACGATTACAAAGCACAGATTCCATGGTGTGTGGACAATATTGCATGTATTTTCTTCATCAACGCAGTCTTGGATATCCTTTAGAACATTTATTGACTTATTTTGATAGTGACTATTCTAGAAACGATGAATAAGTAGAAAGATGGTTTTATGAACATTATAGGTATCTTTTGTCTTTAGCTGTGAAACGCAGTGTGCATCGATGGCCAAATGACATTATTCGTTGGAAGTCAAGTTTGACTTCACATTGTTGTAAACCTTGTAAATATGTTAATGTTTGAAAGAAATTGATATTTATTGGAGAATTTTCTTGTTGTGAACAAAAATCTTGTATTATTGAAAATTGGTGTCTGTTGTTTTTTAAATTGACGCTGTGAGAATATGTGTTCTTTCATCTCTCTCAATCCCTCTGGGTTATGTTAGTAATAGTGTTCCTACAATATTGAAGGGATGTTTTCCATCTCGTCCGCACTTGAGACTTATCATGCGGAGAGGTCGCCTGTCTGGCAATCAGGATATAAGAATCATCAATCGAATTAAAACAGGTAAGCCATTATTGGCAGGAAACTTTGGAAAATATCTTCAATTAACGCAGAAATGGGTACAAGCTACCCACAAGTCGAAGACCTGAGCCGAGCCATATTTTCAATGACTGCCCATTTTACACCACGGAGAGGAAAATATTGAAATGCAACCAGGAGAAGATTCAAGAACCTTTTACATACCCAGAGTTCCTGCTGCCAACCACCAAAAACAAAGAAAACACATATGTCAATATTATTAATTATCTCACCAAGATAGGCAAAAAGAAGGTAGGATATTGACACACGTAACTCACTAAATATTCGTACCATGTCACACCTAACTTAGGTTTACTTAACTTAAGAACCAACCAATAATAGGGGCTCCAATCCACAAACATCCATAGACCATATTAATATCAACTGTCTGACCTTGCGAATGGGGCAGGGAGAACAGATCGACTGATGAAGTCATTCGGACATGGTGACGCCAGTGAGCGTACTCACACACGGCATCTGTTGAGACAGAAAACCCTCCCATTGGTACGTCTGGCAAGGGCAAAATGTTATGGCATTAGTAACAGGTAAAAGTACATAGATAAAGACGACCATGCTATGCAGACTCTAAAAGTACATCATATATTTCACTACAAGTAACAAGAAGGGAGGCACTGACAAAGGCAATTAAAATTAGTAACAAGGTCAACCCTACAACTTAACCTCTATATCATCTAAAATTTAATTCTCTGTACCACCTACTTCTTCTCAATCCAACCCGGAAATGATGTAAGAATAAAACTATATATATATATATATATATATATATAGAGAGAGAGAGAGAGAGAGAGAGAGAGAGAGAGATAGAGAGAGAGAGTCCTCAAATAAATACCACCGTTTTGTCCGGCTGCATATGCAGCATAATAAGGTTACAGAAGGCCCCAAATGAAGGTTATGCGGTGGCTTAAGCCCACACCATCAGGCTCCCCGCACAAGCCAGACTAAATAGAATAGGGAATTTTACACAAGGCACGATTGATCAACTTTAATTTGGCCAGTAACATTAGCAATTATAAGGTGGTCACAAGTCCAAAACCATCAGGCACAGACACACAAGGTGACGGAAATGGGGAAAAGCAATTTTAAACTCTAATCACTAAGCCTTCTCAAAAATAAAGATTGATATCTTACCCATTTCCAGAAATCAGCAACCACATTCTTCCTTTTCATAGTTAAATTCAATTGCACAGAGAGCCTATATTCCAAATTCAGCAATACTGCATACTAAAAACTTATAGGCAAAGAAATATATCCGTGCGCTCCGGACGGTGTCGACTTGGCGGCCCCGGTGCTCCCCCGCCATGCTCGGCTGGACATGATAGATGAGTAGCGAGCACAGCTCACATAAAGACACACTGGGTCGAGGCTTCATCTTCCCCCACCCAAGGATAACCATAAAAACGAGTGTGTGGGCTGATTCCCACTCGCCTTATTTCCCACTAGCCTTATTTCCCACTCGCCTTATATCAAATGCCCTGTTGAGCGTGTACGCAAGGAACAGGGGTGGCGACACGAGTGAGGTATCAATCACCACCGAGCGTCTAAGCAGGATATAGACTGCATTGAGATGAGTACGCGTGCGATTTAATTCCCACTCATCTTACGTCCCGTGAGGTTTCATTGCCCCGAAATCGGTCTTAACTTAATATCATCCTGTGCATGCATTAATGCGTGTGAAGATGTGACTCTAATTCCCTCCATGCGATAAATTAAGGAGTCCGCAGTGTGGACATTAACCAGCGTCACATACCCGAATGGGCGAAAGCGACTTAAAATCGCAAAGTCAGTCAGTCTATCTGTCTGACCATCATTAGTCTGCAGCGAACAACGGCTCTTGGATCCGATATTACGACCCGCGCTTTATGATATTAATAAACAAACCATTTCAAAAGCTCGGTGAAATAATTAGAATGGAGATTGCTAAAATCCAGAAAGCCACGACCACAGCAATGGCAGTTCGGTGTCAGGATCCTTGGTCAATACTCCCAAGATGCCTATGAACACTAATCCCTATCCAGCTTGGTCGAGGCAGCAGAACAGCTGAACTGTTTGAATTAGAGGCTTTCCCGGTTCAACAGTATACAGAGACATGGAGTGCGACGGAATGCATAGAAAAGAAAAACCTCCGCAGAACATTCGGTCTGCCGCATAAAAACAGCCCTTTTAAGGGCTCTAACTAAATGCCTCTTAAAGTGGATATTCCATTTTGGCTTGGAAACCCGTTTCGATTAAACCAGAACTCAAATTGTATCCTTATTCCACCATTCAAAGTCGAACTCAAATTACCTAATATTTGATAATAAAATTTTACGAGTCAATTTGACTATTCAGATTGGTATAATATTTAGAACTCTTAGAGCACACTTTGTACACAAAATTCTAAATTTGTTGTAAAGAAATATTTCAACCAATGATTTAGCGTAACTTTAATTACTAGGCGGCTTACATAACACCGGCTATAGGATTTAATCTGATTTAGTCACTGGACATGATTTGAACTTAGTACACCTGACGTTTCCAATACAGCGTTTCGGTCGATGCTTGGAGCCTCCCGCCGAGCCCTTCTCCTACCTTTCTTAGCTCGGACTACCAAAGACGGGTGTGTGGGCCGATTCCCACCCATCTATAATCAGGAACCCCGAAGAGCGTGTAAGCACGGAACCAGGGTGACCTCTCAAGAGCTGTGTCCAATCACGCTCGACGTCTCATACTGCAGTAAACAGACATTTAATTAGAATAAATGAGTGTTGGCTCGACTCTCATTCATTATAGCATACAGACAAGTCGGTTAGGGCTTAATTGTCCTTCTACTGGTATGCTCAATTAAAAAGCACACTTTGTGTGCATGAACGCCTGAGAGGTGTGGCTCTTTTTCCCCTCTCACAATTAATTAAGAAGCAGCCTTGTGGGCATTAACTCGTCGCACATGCCTTGTTGGCGAACGCGATGTTAATCGCAAAGCCAATCAGTCAGTCTGGCTACCTTCGTTGACTCGTCAAAACTTAGAATAAGAATGAACTCGGTGATTGATTTGAGAGATGCTTGGGTTTAGATGGTGGAGGTTGAGTATGTGCTAGGAAAGATAGTGGCCTTTTGGAGGTACAAAGCCAGTCCAGAGTTTGTGACAAATCAAGTGGTAGCCGTTAAAGCATGGTAACTTGACAAAGAGGTATGGTTGGAAGAAGAGACGAAGATGACAGGATTTTTCACCTTTCAACATTGTCGAATTGGTAAACTGAAGGAGGTTTTAAATTTGATGGCAATGTCTGAGTATTATTAAGGGAGATAGAGGTCTGCACAGATTGGTCCCATCCACCAATAAGAAGTGTGATTTGGGGAGCATGTGATTTAAATATGACAGAGAACCTTGTGAGAAAAGTGATGGAAGATGAAGTGTTTAAGATAAAAACACCTGGGCATTGGAGATGAAGGAAAAGAAATAGAAAGAAAAAAGCAGACTTTGACAGGCCAAATGAGAATAGGATGAAGGTGCAGGAAACGTTTAAGGCAATGGGGCATCCTGACTGGATCCCTGACAAAGAAATAAAGAAATAATAATAGAAAAACTGAGGAGACGGTGGAAGAAGTGAAGGAAATGGAAGAAGGAGAAACCAACGGCATTTTTCAGGGCCACTTAATTGCCTGGAAAATATAAACTCATTGCCAAAAAAATGTTGGTCTTTATGTTGTATAAGTGTTTGTTTGTTCGTGTGCGTATGTCTATGTTTTGTTTGTCCCTATAAAACCATTTCTTTCCCTATAAACCCTTGTCCCTATATATCCCATGACGTCACCCATGTTAAATTTCCATTGTCCCTCATGTGTCATTCCGATTTTAAATTCCCGTTTGACCCCCAAGTGTCATTCTCATGTTAAATTCCCGTTTGTCCCCCAAGTGCCATTCCCATGTTAAATTTTCGTTTATCCCCCAAGTGAGATTCCCATGGTAAATTGTTGTTTGTCCACCGAGTGCCACACATAACTTCTATGGTTTCTCCTTCTTAGGATTCCGCAGAGTAATGTTAGTACTTAACACCATGAAAATAAAAATAAAACTCAAACATTTAATACAGGGAATTATTTTCCTACTATATCCTCGTGTCAGCCGAAGCACGGCTTTGAGCCTCTTTTTACATGTGAATTTGCACTACATTTACCACCATGCTTCCTGATAATGGAATACCCCCTTCTCAATTATTCCATTATACGAACTATCAATCCCTATCACAAACATTTCGCATGGAAATACACAAAAGCAATCAACACCTTACATTTAAATAGGAACTACATGCCCATTTATCCGGCTCTGATCTGATTTTAACTACTAAACTAAACCATGCCATCATAAAATCTCAACAATGCTGCACTCTGTAACGTTTGCCCCAAGAGACTGGTTTTTTACTCGGGCTGTGAAATATTTCTCCAACACCAATTTCCATAATCAAATAACTACTCACTAAAATCTAATCAATCGATAAAATTTTGACGTAAATACAAATGGCGCATACCCTAGATTTATTACAATACAAATACCGTGTATAACTGAAGATGCTTCCTTTATAATGAGATACAGTTTCGGAAATGTTATGATATCGTGAAATAATATATTATTTTATGGATCAACAGATTTGTCAAATATTGAAATCGCAGTGGAACAAACACTTTTGCAAACTAGAAAGTTCTTTAAACCATGATTTTAAATAATATATGGTGTTGTATTTTTATTTTTTTAAAATTTTTTATATATTTTTGTTATTGTTTTTTATTGGGGGTTGGGGTTTCTGTTTGTCGACAATTCATGTCAAAGATGACCAAATATGGAACTTAAGGTTTTTGATAGGTGGAACGTTCTCTAGGCTTTGATTTGTTTATTGGCATTTCTATTTTAGAATATTATTATCCTTACTTAACGCATAAGTTTTAATCACCTTGTCTAGCGTGGGTAGGGTGCTGCAGAGATGGAAATTATGATGATTAGCTGACTTCTGTTACTGGGAATTTTTTATTTTGTTATTATTATTATTATCATTATTATTATTATTATTATTATTATTATTATTATTATTTTCAAGTATCTCACCTTAAATTGTGACAATTGGAACGTCGAACAGGATATCTCTTTTTTCTGTACAGATGGCGATAGAAACTATCAATGTGTGTTATTTTCGAAATATATGTTATTTTGATACAAGCAACTGTTATAATGATGCTAGAGGAAATTCTTTCAATGAATAGTAGAGTTAAATGCATTAAATTCTCTGCCGAGATCGTTAACAAAAGCTAATGGTACGGTATATCTTCTTCTGTTATACCTATCACAACAAACTTCGATTAGAAATTTATATAACCACAGTAGCACGTCACATCATGGCGTGACGTTAAACCTGTTTCATTTTTGACATAATGGCGTGACATCTTGGTGTTTTTTTAAAAAAAGCGTCTAGAATCGAAAGGAATAATTACGCAGTCTCTGTAAATGCTTTCGTTGTTTCATTTATGTTTTTAATCTGATTTTAGTATATATGAATTTATCGCATTGCTACATTGGTTAATTTAAGTTAGATTGGTTTCATCTTGGTGTTTAACGGCACACAACAAGTCATGTAGGTTATGTAGTTAGCGAGGTAATTGGAGTAAGGTGCCTTGCCCAGAACACACCACGATGGCCCACCCATGGTGATTCTATGGAGGGACTCAAACCAGCAGTATTTCGGTTGTGAGCATGAGACACTTACCACCGAGCCACGGGAGCTTCTATTTAGATGCATACCAATACCATATTTTCCAATCTATATTCCGATATTATGCACATTTAGTAACACCCAATGACATCACGTTATAACGAACGACGGTATGACAGCATACAAGCCGAAGGCATAAGACTAAGGCATCCGAATGTAATTTCAAGTCAGTTCTTCATACTATTTTTGCTGTTTTTATTGAGTAGCATTGGTAGTTTGAAATATAATCTGACATTTGAGATTTTATCAATTTATGTCTGTCAGAGTGCCTTGTAAAGGCGTTGTGTATCACTGATTGTTGCTGTGCAATGATCACAGAGGAATTTTAAAACTCACACACACACACACACACACACACACACACACACACACTGATTCACTATCACACGTAGGGTGTAAGGAGAGACAAGTGTAGGAATGTTAACACTAGCACAGAAATGTAATATTATTCTTTTAGACTATCGCGGACTAAAAGTGAATATAACGAAATGAATGCAAGTGTATTCATTGCTTTTCACAAAGTTGCCACAATGTTCCAAGTCCGCTTTACGATAGGTTTATAAAAATAGAAACGGAATAACCCTTGTACTTACCAAGTTCTAAAAATACATGCTAAATAGAGAAAATATTTAGAAATGTGGTGACACATGATACCTAGAAATGTTCAGTTTTTACCAACCTCTAAAATGTGCATGTTTTCCATGAAGTTTATTTGTCTTTCTCTCTATGCTGTTAAAATTTCCACAGAGGACGATACAGTTCCGACACAATGTTAATTGCCATACTGCTATACCATCCCAGACGTGGGACTTTATGGGGTGAATGCAAAAAATATTTACATATACAGGCCCACACAGATTTACTGACCAACTTTAATAGCTCCGTGTTTATCACAAGCAATGTTTCGGTAACAAACAAACGTTGGTCAACGTCTGAAACATGGAAGGATGAGACCATGCCTCATATTGCATGATGTACATTCAATCCACATTCCATTCAACCTGAATGAAAAGGCTAGTCAGAATAATATCCACATATTCATGTTACAGCCTCTATACAGCCCTCAGTTACAATCACTTCATGTTCGGATTTGTAGTCCCATCACTGCTGATTTGTGCCAAATCATATTGCATGAGTTACTAAAATTAATATTAGGTGAATACTTGACACCTGTTTCTGTTCCATTTCAAATGAGTGCCTTTCTTAAGACCGGGACAGGATCTTTTAATCCTCATTACGTGCCACAAAAGTCCATGGAAACAACACAGGAAACCCTAAATCTAAGAAAATAGTCAGCCGATTGGAGAAGTATAAACCTGCTTATCACCAGCACTGAGGACAAGGTGAAGTTTGTGTTAAATGTGTGCCACAAAAGGAAAAGGAACGTATATTAGTGCAGCTACTGGTATTGCAATTACTGAACATAATTTATATAGTAAATGAATCAGCCAAAATCTGGAAAAGATAGAAAGTCTATAAATGGAGGGAACAAAGAGAAAACATTGCGAATAGTCTAAGAGAAAAAGTATTGAGTCATCAGGAAGAACAGGAATAAAATCAGATTGGACAAAAATCATTAGTGGAAAGAAAAAGAAAAAATGGTAATTGCGTATCGTCATCAAATAATTGACTGACGGTCAATAGTCAGGTCCAAGCACTTACAGAAAAATGGACATTTTATGATAGTGCCACTGATAATACTGATGAAAATAATGAGGTCTGTCGTCTATGCAATTTGTTTTCACTCAAGGGTTTGGAAGATCTGGATGAGCTGGGCAAAGTGTGATAACTGTGATGGCTGACTTCATATCAAACACTGTACGCATGCGATATCTGCCCATGACGATAATTTCACTTGTCCTATTTGCAGTTCGTTCAATAAATTAACTGTTTTTCTCCCATTGTGAAACCTTAATTCTCGTTTATTCGTGTTTAATATGCCAATATTAATACAATGTTTAACTCCTACTAAAATTTATTTTTTATCAGGCCAAATGATCTGTTACCATTTGGTGAAATTTTTATCTTGATTGGACCAAACATACATCAAAGTTGGTCTAGTTCCTCAGCTAAACCGCTGTAGAAAATTTCGTTTTTACGACATTCGCAGAATAGACTCATCAATCATGAAGTCATGAGAACAAATCGATAATATAACGTGTCAAGAATGTGTATATTGTCCAACAATTAAAATGAAGTTGTTTACTTATTCCTTATTCCTTATTCTCGATTGAATAAGTAATAAGTAACCAGTTACCGATTGAATAAAGAATAAGTAACCAGTTACTTATTCCCAATTCAACTAGTTCTACATACATTTGGTTACTTATTCCTTATTAACTTTCAGTTGGCTATTCATTCTTTATTCACAGTTCAATAAATAATTGGTTATAACTTACTTATTGAAGATTAAAAGCCCTTCAGGGCATGCATTAGTGTTGTTCTATACTTATTCCCGATTCAACTATTGCTACATACTTTTGGTTATAGCTAGTAAACATTATTTTTAGTATATGTGCTATGTGCTTATATTTAACCTTACCTGTGTGGAAAAACCCAGTAGTGTCAGCAAAAGGTTTGGAGCTGTTCGGTCTTATAATATGATTTATCTTATGTTATGAATGTTATTATCCTTTAAAGAATATTTTACTACACTTTCATTATAACACGATGATGACTTGCCGGGTTCTTCTCAGCTTTCAAATTGCCCTTTTGTTGATGTCGATATGTGGGGCTGAAAGCCTCTATGAGGTTCTTGGTGTAAATCGCACTGCAAGTCAAAGAGAAATTGAAGAGGCATATAAGAAACTGGCGAACCGGTAAGTATATGTCTTCATATGGTTCTCCAGCGGCGTATGCATATATATCGTTTAGGTATATCGGAGGGAGCCTAACCACGTAAGAGAGGCGTCTTTTGACGGAACCAGTGACTGGGATAGGTCGTCATCAACGACAACATTCCTTTAAAGTTTGATTGTACCCTATATATTATTTCAGTAGCTATATTACAAACGTAATAATTTCTGGGTTTACTTAGAGGTGATGGCGCAGATATAGGTGAAACGGGTTTCTTCCGATCGCTATTACTGAAAAAAACACAATTAAATAAAAAAGAAAGCGGCTGTTGTTTCTGCTGTTTAGAAATATCAAGCACGAGTCTCCCATAAATTGCTAAATAGAGTGGCCGCATATAATTTCGACATATGCAAATCCGATCGAATGCATCAATGGAAGTCTGCATTGGTGTGTATGTAACCTTGTGTGTATGTGTGTGTGAGAGAGAGAGGGAGACCGAGACAGAGAGAGAGGACGCAAGGCTGCACATTCGATGGAAACACATGACATTACTCAGCGTTTTTTAAAAATTTGGTCTATAATTCATTAGTTAAATCGCGTGCTCTGCTGTGCCTGGATCTATCCATATTAGATTCCTTCGAAATACACTAACAATTACAATATCGATAAATCCCGTCAATAGCTTTAGCTTCAGCTGTTTTTTGTATCCTTATAAGTTTTCGTCGACAGTCATGGAGATCTTCAACTATCATCACAGGTGAGTATAGCGAAGTCAAAATTTAATTAACTTTAGACGTTATTAGGTAAATGGATTATCAGCTAAAGAAAAATGTTAACTTCTTTCAGTTTTTCATTTAGACCCTATTTCTTCAAACAAAGAAATAAGACTATAGGCCTAGATACAAATCGTGAGACGAAATCAATAATTCAGTCCCATTTACTCATATTGGCAGTGAGCAGACTCCAACGGCGTATTGATTGTATAGTGTGGGTTGGTAAATAGATTACTAGGTATTGGTCACTTTAACGGCGTGTTGTATAATAAACCTTTGGTGTTGGATAGTACGGTTAAGGGGGTGGATTTTACACAACTGGGTGTTGAATGGAATGTAATTAAGCATTGTCATGTTGGATAATAAATGTGAAGTGTTGGATAGTAAGTGTAGATGTAACATTACATTTTCTCTTGACTATACATTCCCTTCATCCTCCAAAGCATAAAATGGCACCATGCAGACATCATGTTAATTTCCCATTTGCACAGAGCGCTATCGCAATGATAATTCCTCTTGATGCTATAGAAAACCATAACGTCAAAACTATTGTCAGCATTATCTTTTCCATTAGTGTCCAGATTATCTTTACACCATCAATACACAAAAAAAAAAAAAAACCTTTGGCCTCAGTGTTAGATTCACATTGAGAGAACAGTGCCATTTTTGTGCAACATGTTTCTACTTTTTCTGAACTTACTTTAAACTTATCTTTAAGTTTACATTCAATAAAATGCATGCTCATGAATCTATAGTAGCTCAAGAAGATGTGAACATATAAAGAGAAGTCGGTTCCTGGACTGAGATATTTCACAATGTTGTTAATTATAATGCTGAATAATAATAATAATAATAATAATAATAATAATAATAATAATAATAATAATGTGGATTTAGTAGAACTCCTAATCTTTAGAAGCTCTAAGCACTTTACAATATTAGATAACACATAAAATATATAACGAAAAGATTACAAAAACAAACACCATGACATTACAAAAGAAAAACATACTGACAATAATAAAGGAAGCAAACATTAACTCTTGAAGCTTGTTCTTGCAGTCAAAATAGGCGAGTTTTAAGTCCACTCTTGAATGAGACCACAGTGTATTTGTTTCTAAGGTCTATGGACAATTCCTTTCACATAGCTAAGCCTTGGTACGCAAAAGAACATTGTCCGTATTACTTCGTTTTGACAGTGGGAAAAATGAGAATGCGAGTGTTGGAAGAGGAGCTTAAGTTTTACACATGGGTGAGGTTAGATATGTATATTCCTCTTGAGCCAGTCAACGAAATGTAGCATAGTAAAGAGATTTTATGTTTGATTCAAAATCGAACGGTGACCCAGTGAAGGTTACGGAGCATGGGGAGGTGTGCTCAGTTTTTTGTACTCTAAAGATATTTCGAGCAGTTGTGTTTTGCACTTTTTGAAGTTTCTGTAGCAGACGCTGAGACGAACCAGATAGAAGTGAATTACAATAGTCCAGCCTTGAAAGTAATTTGGAACATACAAGTGTTATAGTGGCATCAGCCGAAAGAAAACTGCAAATAGAACTGATGCGTCTCTTCTCCAGATATGCAGCCTTGCATATGTTCATTATATGTTGGTGTAATGAGTACTGACGATAGAGTGACACCTAGGTGCCTTGCTGTCTGTGTGACTTTAATGTTGGGATTGCTGATACTTATTGTTTGAGGTAAAGGATATGAACTAGAACGTCTTTGAATCGTGATCCGGAAGGCTTCAGGTTTATCATCGTTCATCTGCAGTTTGTTACATGTTATCCATGACTTCACATCTGATGTGCACCTCACTACGCCTTGGATTGTAGCCTCAACGTTAGTTGATCAGATAGATTTGTATATGTGAGTGTCATCAATTGGAGGTCAATCTATGACACTTGAGATTAGTTGAATGTATAGAATGAAGAGGACTCGGTATAGAACAAAGCTTAGTAGAACACCAAAACATAGATCAACTGGGCTGGAACATTTTCCATTTCCTGTTGACTACGAAGGACTTCAACCATAGTGAGGCTGTATGGTGAATACCATACATGCTGGAGACGGGGAAGTAATATATCATGATCTATTGTGTCAGATGCCGCAGACAAGTCAAGCAGGGAGAAGAATGTAATCTTTCAACTATCCAAAGCAGAGGGAAGGTCGTTAACTACTCTCAGAAGGGCAGTTACTATGGCGAGGGCGATATGAAGACTGTACATTCCTAACAAGATTATTTGAATTCAGATGAGAGACAAGTTGGGATATATCAACTAAGATTTTTCTAAATTAATGAGAGGTTTACATTTTTAGGCAAAATAAGGCTTGTTAATACTGCATTGTTTTTTCATTTATTATAGACTTAAGTAGATGCAAACCGTAATGTTCCAGGAATAGATGTTTATTAACTGTTACCACTTCGATACCTGTGATTTTCGCAGTATGGATATAAAGTTGGAACAGGCATATATACACATATGGTAGGGATACCAAAGATTATAGTATTTTTAATACGTCTTGAACATTTACATTAAAATAATACAGATGAAATGAAAAGGAAATATAAAATTTTATCTGCATTTGCAGTTCAAGTATGATAAAGTTGTATATGTATCTTCATACTTGCAGTATAAATCAGACATCAGCAATCGTTTCTCATATATGTTTTGTGCATCTGTTTTGTACTCTTATAAAAACGAACATACAATTTACAAGCAGAGTGCAGTTTTCATTTCTTTTCTCAAAGAATTCATCACTGATGGATCTTTGACTGCAAAACTTTAACCACTTTTACAGTTATTAGGTGCACACTATCGTTTATGTCAAAACATGCAAAGAGTATGTGATGGGCGTACTTGTCCTGATCCGAATATGTTAAGGATGACGAAAGTATGTAATAAAACCTACCTAGTACCTCATTTCTTTGAATTTGTTACCACGTATGTCAAGTGTTTCATTACAACCTAAATTTGTTCGACAAATCTGTATTCAAAACTGAATTGCGTGTGCTTTTATTCAGTTTGACATAGTGGGAGGTTGGGAATAGCCTCTTCAGTCGAGAGATCATACCATATGGGATGGTAGCTAACTCTTCTAACATGTACGTGTACATGATGTTGGGATTAAAAGCTGCATGACTCTTTCACTGTGAGCTTATGAAGAAAAGTAGCTTGAACCTTAAAAATTACCCCCAAAATAATTATTTCCATGTTTTAATCATACCATGCACAGAATTACATAACATATGGTAAATCATTTATAGTATAAAGTGTTACTGCTCAATGGTCTTAAACTAATTAAAACATAAAGCAAAACTACAACGTCTTGTAAAACGTAACAAATAATTTAATTATCTATGTTATCAAATGGAAATATAAGAACTACATACAGTATAATGATTTAAATCTAAAATCATCCCAAAGCTTTTATCAAAAGTCCAAATGAATAAAGTGTTCCGAATGGGTTCCAGGTCCTGAATCTGCTGAAGTACCACCAGTCTTGATGTTACACAGTGGCATTGTCCAGAACGTCCTTGAATGAATTCAATATTCCAAAAATGTTGCTTTCGTCCAAACCGTCATATGAGTACTTGTGATTCAAATAATAATTTAAATGCATGGTTCCACTCAAACTAAATCCAAACACAACACTAAATAATGTTTGCCTATCCTTGCACGAGAAACAACAGCAACATGAATTAGGAATCAAATATAAATGAATTATATATATATATATATATATATATATATATATATATATATATATATATATATATATATATATATATATATATATATATATATATATATATATATATCGCAATACCTCCAACGTGATTTGTGTCGCAAAACAACCCACCTGATTAAACCATCGAATCAGGAATCGACCCAAACTTGTACAAAGATTTATTATTAAGACTGAAAATAAAACTTCCATACAACATATTTGTAACTCTGTCTAAAATAGAATCTGCAGTTATGTACCAAAAGTGAAACACACAATATAGCTATGCATGACAAAGACATTTTAACCAGAAGTAGGCAATTGTTGTCAAAATACGCCTGTAATACTTTCTTGAAACTGATTACCTTCATTTCTTGCATGTATATAAAAACAATGAAATTGTATTTTCTCTGTTATTGATACATATGCTTCCATATTGTTATGTACAGTTCGTTCGAATCCAGGTTTAAAGTACATTATAGATATACCTAGCATATCCTCGTTCCAGGTATCTGGACAAAAGTGATGACCCTAATGCTGTCGAGAAATTTATGAAGACAAGGGAAGCCTACGAGGTGAGTATATAAAAATGAATTCAGATAAGTCAGACTATAGCACTATTTGTTAGAATTTGGATTCCAAGGGATAATGGATGCATGCAGATATCCTATTTCCATATATCTTAACAAAGGTTATTAAAAAACGTTTTGAAATGAAAGATATTGGTAGGAAGGCCTATGAGCTAACTGGACAAAACTAAATTCAGATTAAAATTTCCTTGTCAACTAAAATCAACAACCGCGCTGTAGTCTGGCTTTACAATGATTGCTTCAAAGCTTATCATGCTGTAAAAGTGAATATGTATTGTAGAAATAAATAAATTGACAACAGGAGTGTCTATGACGATCACGATATGTGTTTGAATTTCTTGAATAGATTAGGGCAGGTAAAAGGATTTGCAGCCCCTGTTTTTCTGTATTACCCCTACTATTTACCTAGTGTAGATAACTGGGCCCAATTTTTGGACCAGGCAGGGCCAACACTTTCCATATTTGGAATGAATTTTGCCTATCCTGCATTCCAGCCAAACATCCTTTATAGAAATGAAGAAATGAGTAATAACTCTTCCAAAAGTCCCTTGAAGAGACTGTTTCATTTGTCATTTTGTTTTTAGCTCCCGGGTATTGTAAACATCATAAATCAGAGGTTTCTTTGGCCTATGTAAAAATATATGTCCAGAAATGTACGCACACAATAAATCAGCCCAAAGTTTACATCATCATACAAGGATTACCAAACAGTCTAATGTCATACTTACTTATGTTTACGTGTAAACATTGGTCAAAACTTGTATCTCCCAACAATAGATGTTCCAAACCAGAGCCTGTATCACCATACAAGGAGTATCGCACAGGGTAGTGCTATTTTTATGTTTATGCATAGGCATGGTCGAAACTTGGCTCTCCCAACAACACGACAATTACTCTAAGCCACAACTTACATTACCATACAAGAATTATTATGCGTTAATTTTATTTTCACATATAAGCATGATCAAATCTTTCCACTACCAACAAGAAGAGAGACTCCACAGTATTCGGTAGATCCCACCGTTTATCTAGCAACAAAGAACACATCTTTAATCAGTCTCCTGCACAGGACCATTTAATCTACACTATCATTTAAATCTGTGATGCTTTTGAATCTGTCGATATGCTATGCTCCAGTGCCAATATCCTTGTTTGCGTCTCACTATTCTTTCTATATTATTTTCATAAATAACATTTTGTCACCTACTTTTAGCTCTTGTGATTCGAAAGAAGCATATTCTTACCACTTCTTGTGCATAGAGTGAATATAATCTATGCTATTTACATTTTCGGTTAGCTGCTATCTTTACTATCTGGCCTTCCTTCACTAACAATGTATGACTTTCGACGTCAGTGTCCTCTTTGCACTGAGATAGTCACATCACCAGTGATGGTGGAATCCAATAGAAGGCGATATTTCAGTCATTTTCATTAATGATATTATCGCTTAACGTCGGGAAAAATATGACGTAATGTGGAGCAATTATTTCCATATTACTTAATATATTAGTAGGGGGATGCGTGAACATAGGGAAAAGAAAGTGAACATAGGGAAAACAACGAGAATGTGAAAGAAGATGTAAACATAGGGAAACAACGTGAACATTTTTATATTTTAGTTTGCATTGTTAGCTTTTCTTTTTAATTTCATTATCTGCTATTGTTATGTAACATTGTATGATGGACTTAATTTTGTCCAAAATCAAGATCATTTTCTACTTGACATGAATTATTGACTTTTTATTCTGTATACAACATAGTTAAATATTCTCTATATGTGTGGTTTCTAGAAAGTTATTTTCCGTTAGGTAATAGGTTTTGTTTCTAGAAAATGCTAATTGTGACCTGAAAGTCAACTAGAGGATTATATAATCTTGTTACTGGGAAAAATATTCATTTGTGCTTTAACATCCGGGGAGAATCAAGTTATTGTTGTGTACATTATTTGTTTTAGAATTATTCAAATTATTTCTTCTCTGGAAATAAAAAAGTGCTCTGATAACATTTATGGAAATAGACTGAAATTTACAGCGAAAGTTCAAAATAAGGATTTAATTCTTGGATTATGTTATTGTTATCCGACAAAAGACTGTTGGCACATCAACACATTACGAGTCATGATAGAGCATCAACACTTTCAGCATTGGACTTACTTTGGATTTCCACTAAAGTTTATTCAGTGCTTTAATTATTTGGACTTGTGTCTGTAATTCTAGGATTATTTGGCATTTAATTCGCAATACCGTATGTTCCTTTTTCACACTTCACTTTGTAATTTAGAGAAATAAATTATTTGTTGAAAATTATAAAGCTTGTTGCTTCTCACTGTTTACTATTGCTTATTTTAAGACCCTAGTGTACCTCTACCAGCTCAATGGGCGTGGCGCATATTACTTTTTAAGCTGGTGAACTGTTTAGTGCGTATCCAGTAAAATAATAAATTGGATTGTAAAGTCTTCAATATTGTTAGGTTTTCATTTTCATTTATCTAACAAAGGGTGAGGTGGTGGATTTTGATCTTCATCTTGATTGATCTTGTGTTACATCATAATGACATAGTTGTACCGTGCTGTGTCAATATTAACGGAAAGACATATTTTAGAAACAAAAATTTAACTCTACTAACTTAGAAAAGGTATCAGTTTGATTTTCAGAAAATTCAGCATTTGTGATTAATAGTAATGATAAAGAATCCCAATTTTTGTTTTGGGTAAATGCTAAATTTTATAACTGTTCCTGCATAAAGTATCGACTGATTTCTCCTGGTTCTTACGGGGGAGGGGGGGGGCATGGCGGCTCAGGGGACAGTATGCTGGACTCACGAAGGAAAGAGTGAGGGTTCAAGGCCTACCACCAGATTAGCCTGGGTCAGCTACATTGATGTGAGCTTCAGAGAGGTAATTTTCTATAATTATCAAGGCTGTAACTAACTGTCCTGAGTTGCTATGCATTAAAGCACTAAACCAAACCAATATTTCTGTTGGTAGTAAGGGAGGGACAGCATAAAATTACTAAGGCACTGTTGCAATCTATTGGTTTGGATTTTACCTCTTTTGGCCATAGTCTGGTTCATGGCCCATCAGCAACTAGTGTTTTCAAACATTTGTTTTCACTATGCTTAACGTTTCATTTTCATGCAAGAGAACCAGTAAAATATTGCGGTCATTGGTGTTATGAAAGACGTTTCAAGTACACGATTTGTTCATACAGGCTCAATGAAAATTAAATTTAGGTTACCCATTTTTCAGATTGTAAACTTAATGCTTATGATACTCATAGTGAACAAACAGTTTAAAGTTAGCAGCATGTTTGTCACAGATTTGCTTCATTTGTCAACGATTTGACTACCACATGATACTGTGTACATGTAGCTACAACGCTTTGGGTTATTTTTGTTGTCATTTTGACATATATTAAATGGATTTAGCAATATAGTGACTATACTGGGAGCACCAACGGCTAAGTTCTCTTTTGGAAATTTCATTAGCTCAAGACTTGGCTTAATAATATCTTTTTACACAACTTAAAACTTCTGTTTCCACTCTGCATTTAAAAGGAAGAAATGGTCTTCACTTGAATTCTTTTCGGCCAGTAGACCGTCAGTATAACCAAAGGTCTATTGCTAATAGTTGTGGTAATAGTACAAGTATATTTTATTGCTTGTTTAGTTGCTATAATGATTATTGTAATGACGTTCTGGAACAAGTAATGAATAAAATATCATCCATGAAAGTTGCATGAGTTCTTCTGATCACATGCTCTGAGCAGGAAGAACATAGCTTAGTTAATACAAAAATAAAATTTAAAATGGGCGCTGTGCTAGACATTTCTCTTTATATTTCCATCTAAGGAAGAAATTGAGCAATTTTTATTTTCAAAATGTTTCTTCAACAATAATCAGCTTGTATTAACTGCGTCCACAGCATGTAAGCCAATTCATTAAAACTTTTGTACAATATTTCAGCTCTCTGACTTTCATTCAATTAAAAGCATGACCGCCATTTTGATATAGTTTTTATTTAAAAACAATGTTTTATTTAAAAATACTTTGTCATTATACTGGAAGCCATATTACTAAATTAATGGTGATCAAGTTTGGAATATATGTCTATTTATTATATGCTCATTTTTTTCTCCGTTAACTTTACATTGTCAGAATCGTACAATATTTTACGATATTGCACTCGCGCGTTCCATTCATATTGCATTCAAGCGAATAAAGGGACTACTTTCTATTGTAAACAAACAATTTGTTTCTGAATGAACTTTGGCACATTCCACATTAACTTTTTTGATACAATGTTTCAGATTTAGGCTAGCTATAGACGCCAGACAGGGTCCTTACAAATAACGTGCAAGTGACAAGAGATAAACTGTCTTCTCTAGCTGGTAATAAGAATGGCAAAAAATATATATATTTACAGTTTTACATCCTGAATTTCCTCAAAATGTACTTTCTTAGTTCTGCAAATCCGAATTACACGAGCCATATCATGGGTTCTCAAGCCTGATTACACATTTCGAAATTGTACTAAAATTTTGACTATATTCCAAGTGCAATTACATCCTCCTTACTGCATTTAAAATGAAATAAACATTAAATTGCGATGTACTTTATGTAGATAAATCCAGTCCATAATCACAAAAATTCGTCGAATCGACAAAAATACCAAAATCTGTTCATTCCAGATCAAATGGAAAAGTTGTTGCAATGCGCATTCATTCACAATATGACTCCAAATTTCAATTTTAAGTAGCCCAAAACGCCATTTTCTTTCGAAACTTACGTCTAGCGCGCGACCAAGTTCAAATTTATCTGGGCTGAGTTACGTGCGCATTAATAATGTTGTTGTGTAATGATGAATCTACGCTTGTGTATTTAGTTTGGAATACTGCATACATTCAATTACTTTGTTTCTTGTAGTGTATTTTTGTTTATATATTTAACCCTTGGGTAGAATAAGAAAATGAGCATATGATAAAAAAGTTGCTGCATTTGTATGGGAAAATATGAACTCGTTTTGTCGGATGGATATACTGCACTCCCAAGGTCGTGCAGAATACCCATCCGAAAAACTCATTCATATTTTCCCATACAAATGCAGTAACCTATAAATCCTGAAGATCCCCGATGAGTTCAATAACGAGAATGAGATGTGCATCTTAGTGAGGTAATATTTGTGCTTCTGATTTCCTGAATTTGTTACACCTCAAGATGCCTTGCTTCTGATCCAGTGGTTGAGTTCATATTAATGAGGTGATTTTGTATCTGTTTGGCTGCCCTTTCTTCACTCAGGAGGTCCAATTTTTTTTATCTGACTTTAATCAGATATGGAATGTACGCCGTCATTAAGCCATGTTAATGAGATGATCTTGTATTTGATTTGCTGGACACCATATTTCTGATCCAGTTCTCAGCAGCTTTGAAAAATGGACTTGTATCATCTAGATCATGGACTACTTTGATAATGAGGAAGATCCATGCATATTAATGTGTTAATCTTGCATGTAAAAGGCTGATTTTGTTATCACTTTGAAGGCCGAGGTTTTGATATTCTTTCTAATTGCAATAATGGAGTTTTCTTTTATTCTTCATTATGAACAATGCACATTGAAGGAAATGTCAGTCAAAAGTAGTCAAAATGGATTATTTCAAAACGACTCTTTCAAAACGTTTGTTAGCTATCTTGAAACATTTTGGTTGTCAATTGCTATTTTGACCAACACTAATGTGAACATATCCCAGTGTGTATTAGACAAGAGTTTCAGAAAGTCAAATCAAATCCACGCAGTCACACAAATTCGTTCATATGTCCCCAAGTTGTCCCTTCAGTCTCTGCTAGTAAACATTGATAGATGAATCAGATCCAAAGTGGTCATAACTTCTTCCATATGTCCCCTATGTTAGTTATCCCCTTAGACTCTGAGAGTGAACACTGATAGATGAGTCAAAATCTACAATGTCACTGTCGCACAATTTCTTTCAGATGTCCCCTAAGTTGTCCCATCATGCTCTGATCCACATTCACAAAAATTGTTTCAGATATCCC
This sequence comes from Megalonaias nervosa, assembly GCA_016617855.1. Taxonomy (NCBI): domain Eukaryota; kingdom Metazoa; phylum Mollusca; class Bivalvia; order Unionida; family Unionidae; genus Megalonaias; species Megalonaias nervosa. The sequence continues at coordinate 31,428 of JAECUM010043712.1, forward strand.
CTAACATGCCTCTGTAGTCCCTTAGAGTGAAAATTGAGCTAGATAAATCAAATCTACAATCAAACAAATTCTTTCAGATTTCCCCTAACGTGCCTCCTTGGTCCCTTAAATTGATTATTGTGCGAGGTGAAGAAAATCCACAGTCACACAAATTCTTTCAGATTTCTGAAATTGTATCTTCACTCCGTCAGAGTCAATATTGCAAGATAAATTAAATCCATACATTCACAAAAACTTCTGATGTCTAATAAGTTATGCCCCCAGTCTCTGAGGGTGAACATTACTAGATGAATCAAATCCAGACACTCACACGAGTTTTTTCAGATGTGTCCTAACATGTCCCCGCAGTCGCTGAAAGTGAATACTGTTAGAGGAATCAAATCTACAAAGACATTGCTGGATGATTCAGATCCATACCGTCATCCAGATTATTCCAGATGCCCCACTAAGCTGCTCTCTCAGTCACTGAGGGTTAAACTCACTAGATGATTAAAATCCAGACCGTAAACACCACTGCTATACGTTGTATCCTGCGTTTTTCTCTCATATCGTGATACGGAAAATGTCCATGAGTCTAATCTATACTGTCACACCAATGCTTTAGCTGCTTAAATTCTCCCCAAGTTGTTGCCTCAGATCCTGATAGTGATCATTGCTTGAAAATTCATATCCACACTGTCGCACCAATGCTTCAAGTCGTCCCATCAGTTCCTGATAGTAAGCATTGCTAAATAATTATATATACATAGTCACAACATCGATACTTTAAGATGTATCCTAAGTTTTCCATTCAGTTAATGACAGTGAACGTTGCAGTATGAATCAAATCCATACAATGACATAAGCACTAATAATGTGTGGATGGAATATGATTTTTTCAGTCATTTGAATATCATTTACATATTGCAGACCTTAAAGGATCATAAGACGAGGCAAACATATGATAAACATAGATGCACCTCTGCCACAGGTGGACAACCAAAACAGACACGCCTAACAAGTTTAGAGCATTTCTATGCCAATGAACTTATATTCATGGAACACGACTTGTACTCTTCCTTTTATGACAAAGAGAATCAAATTGACAAGTACTCCATATCACTCAGGTTAGTTGTCTACATATTTCTTTAAACATTATCGTCTTGCCTTCCTTCGCTTTCTGTAGAGCTCATTGCTGCATTCTGAATGCACATGGGTGAGACTGAGATCCGCACATCCTTAGGATGCATACATGTCTAAACAAGATTCCTATGTAGAAAAAGAGTTTGGTGCTGACCACTTAAGTATTGTGTTCAGATCCACCATACTTGTTTTTTCTTTATAGACTTGATTATTTGCGAAAGTTTTCCGTACTTTTTGATAGTGTTGCAGGCATTAACAGATTGAAATTAATTGGGATTATATATGAGATCTGCTCACAAATTAATTTTACTTTCAGCACCCATGAAGTCCGATACATTATATAAACTGTCATTTACATCTATTCTACTTTCGATTTTCACCAGTCAAATAGTTGTACGCTTTTAGAACACTTTTGTGCAAGATGCCATTTCTATGCTATCCAAACTATTTCTATTGATTTTACTCGTATCCACCAAGAAAAACTTGCATGAGATAATATTTACAGATCAAATTTTCTTAAAAGAATTTACACCTTGAAAAATGTCAATGCATATTTTCAGGGCATAAACATGTTTAATATTTTCTATCGACATAAGCATTTCACATTCTGCTTAATGTGGAATTGTAAATTTTCAATTACATACGGAACGAAGACTACAGTGTGAAATATTGGAGCATAATGACTCCAAAGAGGTAAAAAAAGGAGATCATTTAGAACGAAAAAAGATAACAAATACCTGTTCATATTTTATTCAGGAAATTCAATCATGTTATCACAAGCACATACATCATGTGTTTATTTATTTATTAGCAATAAATATTAACATATTCATTTACCTTGTAATTGAAGAGTTTTTTTATGACAATGATAACAGTATGTCAACACAAATAACCCTATTCACTATTTAGGACACTTTAGTTTAACAGACAAGGAAATTATAGCAAACTATGCTATATTCTGACTCAACAGCCACTGATTCAAGGTTTATATCCAGCATTACAGGCTTTAACACAATTATTGTGTAGTCAGACTATAGCAGAGTTTTACTGAATTTCCGTCTCTTCTATAATTGATTATTTTGTGGACAAGAAAACTATAGGAAACCATAATGTTGCCTTATTAAATCTTCATGTCACTTTAATTGTGTTTGCTTTACTGGCCATACACCAGATCAATTTATGGGATGTTTTTATTCATCGTCCACCCAACAGTCATCATTAGCACACGCTTGTTATCGTTACTCCGCCTAACTGCTTGGATGATTGCCATGAAACAATAAATACATATTTATCCCATTGTCTAGTTGGTCCCACATGAAAATGGTGCTGCTTGAACATCCAGTATGGCTGTCGCAGCAACCATCTTGAAAATCGTGTTATTGCTACTCTTTCTGTAGGGGTGGTTGTATTAACAAGAGTTTTCACTAAGACACTTCTTAAGATATATATTTGGTCCTAAATTATAATGGTACTAATTTGAGGTCCAAATTAGGCCATTACGGCTGCTATCAGTCCTGTTATCGCCAGTTCTCATGAATGCATACTCATATGAACAAGGGGTTTTCAATGAAGTACCTATTATGACGTTTGCATGATTCTAAATAAATTTTGCGCCAGTCTGACATTCAAAATTGCAGTTATAGTGAAAATATTGTTGTTATTGTTATCATTACTTCTCATGGATGGTTAATCATATCAACTGAAACACCTCTTTCGATGTCTAGTTGGTCCGAAATGAAAATGGTGGTAATTTGAAAATCAATGTAGTCATACAGCAGGCATCTTTAAAATCTTGTTATTGTTATTCTTCTTGAACGGATATTGACATGGAGTTTTCACCAAACGAGTTCTTTTGATGTCTACTTGATCAAATATGACACATTGTCTCATGTCCAATATGCCTGACACAGAGGCCATCTTTAGAATCTTGTAATCACTATTTCTCCTGAATGAATGGTAGTATCAGCACATATTATTCACGAAAAGATTTCTTATAATGTTTCGTCGATCCTAAATTTAAATAGTGCTGAAATGATGTCAATATGTGGCCATCTTAAAACGCTTGTTTTTCCTATGTGTTTTAAGTTAATATTAAGTTTGTACATGGGGCTTTCCTCAGAAGTGTTTTATGGTGTCTAGTTGTTCCTAAATAAAAATGACTAACATTCAATATGGTCACCATGATGTCTATATTTCAAACAGTGTTTACTTCTCCCAAGTGTTATCAGCAGCAGACGTCGTATGATACATAGTTGTTCCTAAATGTAAATGGTGACAGTCATACATCCAATATGGCTGTCATGACATCTGTTTTAAAAAATCTTGCAATCGCTACTCCCCCTGATGGATCATCAATTAGACATAACGATTGTACCAAAAGATTCATAATGATGTCTAATTTGTCCTAAAGGGGAATGGTGCTATTGTCTGTTATAGTGGACATATTGGCTGTCAAATTATTTTGACATCCAATATGTCAACCAAAACGGCTAATTTTAAAATCTTTCAATTTGTAACAATGACTCTTTGTCTTGTTTCATTTTTCAGAGAATACGAAACTAATATTCTCCCAAACAGTCACATGAAGCCTTGTGTTATGTTCGCTTTTACTGACTGTTGTTGGGGCTGTAACACATTTGAGAAATACCTACGGACACTCGAGTTTATTGGTAAGGTTTGCTTTGAAGAGAATGTTATTATACACTTTTAATCTGTGATTTCACCGTGCTGGTTGGAGAACTCTCTTTGACAAGCAAAAACATTCGATTTTTCTCAGACCTTATGATTCGAGCATTGTGGTAGAACTTTAAGGGATAACAAAGTTAAACTGCTTTGTTATTTAAATTTGTACTTTTTGTTTTTGATATTAAAACAAAGTTTAGATACTGAATATGTGGATATGTGGCAAAAATAGATTTGCACCAGTTATTCAGTTGTATGGGTAATTTAATAGGTAACATTTTACGTGTCCTAAGCTCAACCGCATTTGTCCAAGGCAATTTGACTGTTGTTGAAGTCGAATTCATCTATTGATCCAACATGTTATATGACGCATGATTTCAGGACAATAGCAAGATAAGAAGACTTTTTAAAACATTTCCCTGGCGGAATCTTGACAGCTATCGCGTTTGTATCTCTGTGTGACTGTCCATCTGTCCAAAGTCTGAAATGTGAACAATGCTAAAGTTTTATAAAATTAAGCTCCACGTTAAAAAAAGGTAGACTCAATAAAGGCGTTTTTGATATTGTTCATAGTCCCTTCAGAAATGATATTATATTTTATGTGCAAAGACAATAATTACTGTGTTTACCTGTGCATAACTTACACAGCTAACATGCACTGAGGTAACATGTTTAAAATGTAACATGTACAAATATACACACGTTCACAGTTAACATGAACATGGATGTACACCTGTCAGAGAATATGTACACTTGTAAGATGTACACTGATGTACACAGAGAACATGCGGTCAGATAACATTTGCATAGATAACATGTACACAATTAACATGCATACTGATTTACATAGAGAACATGTACACAGTTAACATGCACACTGACAGACAACATTGCGCGATAAAATGCACAGTTAACATGCTCACGGTTGTATTTGGCTAATATGTACACAGATAACATAGCACACAGCTGTAAACAGCATAGATCAGGATCTTTTGTTGCATATTGTGCAATCAAATTACGGTATGTTCTTTTCACTTGCAATAATAAGCAGAAAAAACATATGGAATATCATATACACATGCACCGTAATTTAAACTATTTGCATACAGTCAGGCTAAGTTAATATGTATGCCCTATGAGGATGTATCATAAGGGGGTATGTGATAAATATACACTAGAAAGCTGTATTATTTGTGAGTTTTATTTATAAGGCTCTATTATGTAGGAGTTTCATATATAACGCTGCATTATATGGGAGTTTCGTGTACAAGGTTCCATTATATGGACGTTTCATAAACAAGGCTACATCATATGGAAATTTCATATACAAGGGTATATTATATGGGAGTTTTTTATACAAGGCTATATTATATGGAAGTCCATAATACCTCGGTAACTGATGTTAGCTGTATAAAGCTTCCTTGTTAAATTTGCAACAACTTTAGTATCACTAGATTCTTGATTTGTATTTATATTGTGACAATTGGTAAATTTGATTTAAGGACTTTGTGCTGCCACCTTCAATGTAGAAAAATCTGGTGATCTGAGGAGTTACTTTGGTATTGACACTGTCCCTTCCCTACTTGCTGTTAGTGCTGGAAGAGTCCGCCACTTCAATGGCAGCGTTACCAACCAGACACTCCAAAACTTCACTAGGAGTCTCTTCTCACCATCTACATTCTCCAAGGTAATACATTTCCACTGGATAAGTCAGGGTTCCCATTTAAAACAAACTATTGTGGCATCTTCATAAACGTATGTTTTGCCCCGTCCATATTATTTAGAAGGATATTGTGTTGAAAGTTTTATTCAACCAGACATCTCTCTTGCTCTGTGTGATCTCTGTCTAGTACAAAATATTCTTTGCATTCCTAAAATGATTCTTTTCCAAAGTTGGAAAAGAGATTTCATGGGCTTATCAGTTGAGATAATTTAGTACATAATCGGGATTAAGAAATGATGTCATGTTTAGCATAGTTTCATTGGCTAATTTAAGCATGCCTCCTACGTTGGTGTCTGTTTACAAAGTCATAGTTAGCTTCAACCAGTAAAGCTTACAATGGAACTTTGACTTGAATGATTGCAAAAAATAGATCCAAATTAGTTCTGAGATAGATATTTGTCTTTTTGTAATTGTTCCTTCTACAAAGTTTAAGTTTTATGTGCCCAATTTGGTCTTACATCATGATATTTGGTAATTTGACTTCAAAGGATCACAGCAAAAGCGACCAAATAGAATTAATTTTAACTGATAGGGGTAACGAGATTGACATTATTGCAATTATAAATAGGTATAACTATTTAATCACAGCCACTAGCACAAGCAATTTATTGTTTAGTTTCCAATATTTCACCCTAAATCGACAAAATACACAATATTCAAATTCATTTTTAATTAACACCATAAACATATCGCTTTACAATTGAAGTTACTCAGCGGTAACATCAGTAGCCACTGTGGTTTAAATAGATACCACTACTGTATGGAGATATTTGTACATGTAAGGTCATGTACATCTATAGGCCTGGGGTTGTTTCATAATATCCTGAAAAAGAGGTGGACTTTTCACCATTTAGTGAAGCTTTAGAAGCTAACAAAAGAAAGCTAATATCAACTATTTGTTCACGTAGCAGTTGATTAAATTTGATATCTATTTGAAATTGCAATAATGCAATCTAAACACTCCTATCAGTTTAAATTAATTACTATTTATAGTTTTCGCTGTGTTCACTTGAAGTCAAATGGTCCAATCACGATATTGTCATCATTGTCCTCTATTGCCGTTAAAGACTAATATTGCAAGTTATGACCCAAATGTACACACATACCTTAACTGAAGTACTATTTCATCATAACAGAGATCTGTGAAACTTTTTACCAGGAATTAATACATTGGAGACCTCATGGAGTCAAGTGAGGATCTGGCTGAACGAGAATAAATGTTGCTGATGTCGCATACTCATATTCATTCTGGTTTGTATGTTCTTCTGTTTGTCCGATAGGTCGCAATTTTCTTTTAATTTCAAGAAACTCTGAGCAACTTTGGCTGAAAGAAAATTAAGAGTGGGTTTGAATATCAAAAGGACCTGGATCACATTTAATATTCACTTTTCTTTCAAAATATCGGCAGGTATGGTCCTCTGTTTCATTTTGATGACTGTAACTGTCTTTTCATCAGGAATTATGTTTTTGCTCAATAGATATTTAAAGACTTATTGGATGGAACAAAATTTCTTAAAGATTCTCACATCAAGAAATCCAAGTTAAGTTTCATTCTTATGATCGATACACATTTGATAGATTTATGACCCCCATTTCACACAAAAAAGTCTATCCTGCATCAAGAATTTTATTTGACTTTTAACAGACCTAGACATACTGGAATGTTTAGGGACAACAATTTCCTAGCCTTATTAGCCTGGGCCAGTTGAAGTCATTTATTGGGCAAGTGAATTTTTAACTTTTATGTTAATTAAACTGCAAGAAATTAAGATTTGACACCACTTTTTTTGTATCATCCATTTAGGGATTGTATGTCAGAAATGGAATTGTCGTTGCCTTTGGTTGCCACATGAAACCAGGCTGTGCATGATCCTTACGTACGCTTACCTATGCACAGTATTTTTTGGCAAGCGCTGAAAAAGTTAACACTGTGTTAAGCAACATTTACAGCGGTTTACAATAGTTCTACACAAACTTAGAATTAGCAACAATCTTGTGATAACTATTTCAATGAGACAGCTGATGCTGAAATGAAATTTGATATTTGGACTCCATATAACATGACACAAGCTCAGTTTTCACATTTTTGATTCTCAAAATTTGACAGTGTTGGTGCCTATTTGTCTTAAAAATTTGTCCTTGCGTTACGAACCAAAGTTCTTTCAATTCTGCCATTTTGGCAAGGATATCCATGTCTTATGACCGTATTTATTGTTTGTGTTGTACTTTGAAAAGGTCAGATAAGCATTATTTGGTTCCCGTTTTCTTTTTGTTCATGAGAAAGAAGTCAGGGCTATTGCTGATTTATGGACCCTTCTTAGTCATTCTTCTTCAGATGATGGTTATGAAAGACGCATTTTGGCATTTACAAGTTCCTTTTCGTTCATTTTATCATTGAATTTTTTCACATCATAGTGGCGGCATTTATTCCTTGGGCCCAAAGTTACGGGCCAGAAAGTGGCCCAATTATCTGCCAGCTTGCAATACTTATATGATAAGCGTGAGTATGTCATTTTAATACCAGTTTTGAGGTCATCAGCCTCCCTCCCAACTGGCAAATTCCGGAAGACAGTAGTGACAAGTAATGTATTACTGCTATTAAAATGTGGTTGTTAGGGGAGGTTAAACTAATTATAAATATGTCAAACTTACCTGTCCGTATTGCAAGTGTCCCTCATTCCGCGGTGCTTATTTGGTTTTCAGACTGTGTACTTACTTGTTTATGTTGATAACATTGGACAAGCATGTAGCAAGTACGTTTCAACATACATGAACATATACAGCAAATCATACAACTCACTTGTATTTGAAAACATTCAATAACTTAAAGACTAGTAAAATAGTCCTTTACTAATATGGATGGAAAGAATTTGCCAGTAGTCATCGGTTTCTTTTTATTATTCTGAGTTTTTTGCTGATACGTTTTTCATTGACAAGTAGACGTTATATAGAATATCAGGTGTGTCACTCAGGCTTGTAGGTACAGCTTAATGTCTGCTATGCTGCCTAGAATATCATTAACGTTTTGTAAAATGACTGGTAGTGAGTCGTCGTGATCCTTGTTACTTCAAATAGCAGAAACATCGATAGCTTCCTGTCGATCGCTAATTTCACAAACAATATCTTCAGCTGTTGATATTGCAGATGGCCAGGCTGAAATCTTGTGACTATGTGGTGTTTTTGCATACCAAAGCCATGCTCCCAACCGCAAGGTCAAGGTCAAAGAAAAGGAAAATGTGAATTAATGACTTACATCTTTTTTAGGATATTAACTTTGAAAGACTGAATTATTTTAACTCATTTGTATATCATCGCCAAATGCAGTGGACCTATCACAGTCATACCCCGTAGTTTCAAGGCCAAGATCTCCTACATCTAGATCACATTAAGTACAAGTCACGTTACTGGAAAATAAACTCGGTGGCTTTTATCATTGTTATGTCTCTAACAAACCTAGAGCCACTTGGATGGTTTCATCTTCAACCGGTTTTATTCCTTCTTCTTACAAAATCTCTTCTTTTACGTAAGCATTACTGAATTGTGTTTTCTTCAATATATCTTTCCTAGCCATATTCAGGTATTGAAGTGTTTACCACCTCTAAGAACATTTACATAAAAATGCACATACATGCTCAAACATGTGGAGATGATACAACCCAATAAACTCTCAGTCTTAGTCTATATGGCTTATAATGTATCACATGCAGTTTTCTCATTGATCCTGAAATCTTGAAATCTTTCACTGAAATATTATATGATTTTTATTGGTAAGGATGTTACGTGTCCAGTTTGTCCGGTGTGAAATAGATAAAGCTCATTTTATCTATTTGTTTAGTAAATGATAAACATGTTGGTACTGATGTTCTCTGCTGCCGGGGTCATTTCAACAAGCATATAACATGTAAAAGCAATTAGAACCTATAAAAGTCTTTCGTGTTTTTCGTAGGTAGCAGATTGGAATTTCCAGCAGTTTTTGGATGGTTTTGAAGACAATCATGTAAGGGCCATCTTCTTTGGCCTCAAACAAAAGCCAGCCACCCGCTTTTTGGCCCCTGCCTTATACTACCATGACAACATAGCCTTTGCTTATGTGTACACGGGGGACCCTGAAGCAAGGATGTTAATAGAGAAATACAATGTCAACAAAAAAAGGGAAACTCTTCTGCTGTTTAAAGAAGATATAAATGTTCCAGTTGATATTAGTGTAAGCATAAAACTATTTATGTTAAGGATAAATAAGACGTGTGTGTCATCATTTCTATGTCTGCAAAACACATTAAAATTTTGTATTTCCTTCTGTTCCAGAGCCATATTTGTCTTCTACAGTGTTGAAGCTTATTGAATGCAAAGTCCGGCTGTGTAGTCATTGACTTAATAAAAAGTGATCCACTTTTTCTGCTCTAGCGACAACATTCTGAGTTTGGAATAATGCAGAAGCAGAAGCAGTTGAGAAATACCTTATTATATTCTCGCTCATCCTGTTAGTAACAGGCAGAGACTGGACATTTGTATTTAGGATACCATGTAGCCAATCATCCACAGACAGAAGACAGGACATTTGTATTTAGGATACCATGTAGCCAATCATCCACAGACAGAGACAGGACATTTGTATTTAGGATACCATGTAGCCAATCATCCACAGACAGAGACTGATCATTTGTATTTAGGATACCATGTAGCCAATCATCCACAGACAGAGACAGGACATTTGTATTTAGGATACCATGTAGCCAATCATCCACAGACAGAGACAGGACGCCTATAGCTAAAATACCATATAGCCTATCAGTAATAGAGACTGGCTTAACACCAGTATTTCGGATATCATATAGCCTACCAGTAACAGACACAGACTGGACACCCGTACGTAGGATAGGGGTAGGTTCATGGATGTAGAATAAGCCCAATGCACACTCTGCATATCATATATGGTACTTGGTGTGGAATGCATCTTGTGATAATTTTCAAACTGAGAAAGTTTTGAACACTTTTTGAGATTGCAATGTATACTGACATTTTAACATTGTACTATGGTAAGGATTTCCACTTTCAAGAATTCATCTTACTTTTGTATACCTTTTAAGCGGGGATTGCAGCATCTTTTCCATTTATCTTTTGTAACATTGTGGATATGTAATTTTCTTGGGGACAAGGGAAGTTACCTACCTGGAGATTGTACAAGATGTTTAACTTTGATTTTAGCTAATTAGTTATTACTCAGCACTGTATAGTCAGGGTTGTGATGATGTGCCATAATCCTATTCACACCTACCTACCTACCTACCTACCTACCTACCTACCTACCTACCTACCTACATACATACATACATACATACTTGTTTTTAGGAGGTGAAACCATTTTTTTCTCTGATGTCATCGTTCATCCTCCCAAAATGTATATGAAAACAGGAATAAGTGTTAAGATATCATTTTCACGATGAGGAAGAGATGTTTGTCTAGATTTTATTTCCCTGCCCACTTACTGTGGACATGAACAAAATGGTATATTGTAGGATTCATGATTAGTGGACTCATGCTTATGTTTTAAAAATAAACCCCAAAATCAATTTGGCGCACAATTAACCAGTGTTTGCATCTTGTAATATTCCCAGTACTTACAAAATTCTCCCCATTTTTAACTGGAGGAAAGAAATTCCGCTGATAAAAAATATGGAGTAATGAATTGTACAGACTAATGTAGTAAAGCTGTTCCAAGAAATTGTTTAGATACAACAGTGAGTCATAATAATGAATACGTCCAGATTAATCAAGTTTTAAAAGATTGTTTTGTCCTTAGGAATGTTCTATTTAAACATATACGGTGCCCAGGGAAGTAGGTTATTAAAAATGCATGCCAGAATAATCTGTTTACTGAATAAGTTCGTATGAAAGTGATATAAGAGCATTCGACGGGTCTCAATGACATTTTAGTGGAAGGACCTTACTCAGATTATTACAGTGTAGAATGGTTGTGTTTATGATCAAAGTGAAACAATTTATAAGGATAAAGACTAAATAAATCAACTTTTCAAACTGAAAATTAATGTTAATGTTAATTCCTGTGAGTGCAAGTAATGGCCTATGAATGATAGTTATCCACATAAAAACATAGTGAGAGAAGTACTGACTTATTAAAGGATAATAACAGGCAGCAGCACTGCATTTGTAAAGGGCATCATTATGTGATACATTCTAAAACATTTGGTCATTAGCTGTATGACACTGGTTGTTCGTTGCAACGGAAACAAAAGCATCTTTCCAGACAGGTAGCTCGCCTTGCCAAAAATGAATACAATTATCTGAATCATAATAAGAAAAGCAGTTTCCATTCTACAGTCATAATTAGACAGTCATAATAAGATAAGTAGAATTTCCAGTGTACAGTCATAATAAGACAAGCAGTGTCCAGTGTACAGCCATAATAAGACAAGTCAAGTGTGCAGAGTACAATCATAATAAGATAAGTAGAATGTCCAGTGTACAGCCATAATAAGACAAGCAAAATGTCCAGTCTACAGTCATAAGAAGACAAGCATAATATCTAGTCCCTTGTCATAACAAACAAGCAGTGTTCAGTTAGTCCTTAGTCATAAAGAAACATGCAGTGTCAAGTTCAATGTCACAGAAAGACCAACTGCGTACCGTCCCTTGTAATGAAGAGACGAGAAAGCGCCCTGTCAACTGTTATTTAGAGACATGTGGAGTCTAGTCTGTGTTATTAATCGGTGCTGTATAATGGTTACCATAACCATATCCTCATTATGTCAGTAACTGTTATATTAGGTACTTTACAATCGTATCTCTGACTATATCAAGTCTCATATTTCTGACTATATCAAGTCCCATATTATCCTGAATTGTTTTATTATGCGATCTATGAGAATGCCTATGTTATATCAGATGTAATGTTATAAGGAAGTGTTTTAAAATATGACACATGATCATGATAATTTCATATCATGGACAGTGTTGTACAGAGGTGCTTTATAAAGGGACCTATGACCATACCCATCATATATCAGGAACTGTATTGTACTCAAGTGCCCTTTAATGGGATTCATGACCATACCTGTGGTAAGTCAGGTATTGTTTTATACTGAAGTGTTTTATAACGGGGTTCATGACTATAACCAAGTTATAGCAGGGATAATGTTATACTGAGATGCGTCATAATGAGATCTATGACCATGCCCATATTATATGATGAAACTGTGTTCAACTGAGATGCATTATACTGTAATCCATGACCATATCTGTGTTATATCATAGTTTGTTTGATTGAGGTGCTGTATAATTGCGTCTATAACCATACCAATGTTGTATCAGAGACTGTGTTATACTGAGGTGTTTGATAATGGGGTTTATTACCATATTCATGCTATATGGGACCAATGTGTTATATCAGGGACTGTTACGCTGAAGTGCATTATCATGCGGGATCACTGTATTTACACATTAACATAACTAATCTTGAAACGCAATAAAAGCTATAGTCAGAAGATGGGAGAATTACAGGTGGTGAACTATCAACCACGTGTTTGAATGAGCATTTAACTGGTTTCACGATGAACTTTATAGATTGTAAAATCTAGCATTTGTTCACAGAAGCAGACGTATCCCATGACTAAAATAGATAAGGTACTGGAGACACGCAAGCATTTAATTGGTTCCATGTTGAATTTTAGAAGTTTTATTTTTCTCCATCACAGATGCAGCAGTTTAATACGAGTACAATATATAAGGTATTGGAGGCAAACAAGTACCTCATGCTGCCTCGCCTATCCTCCCAGAAGCATTTAGATGAACTCTGTCCGCATGAGAAAGATGCCAAGAAGAGGATGTAAGTTGATACAATGATTTCAATTTATTTATTTTCAAAATGGATCAATTTTAATGGCTTTTATATAAATGATACTTTTGTTGATACTTAAATATTTTGATGTACCGGGGATAGAGTAAGAGATTTCAAGGATGGATAATTGTTTGGTCTTTGTTAATTCATGGTGAGTGGAAACCACATAAGCCATGCAAATCGGTACCCATTAATATAGAATTCCAAACATGCAATCTTCACGCTGATTGTTATTCTTTCCTCCAAATAAATATAATAAAGGAATTACAGTGAACAACATTAAGCTTTGAATGAGTGAAAATGATAACTATGATCTGCATAATAAATTAAAAACACCTCTATAAAGTTAAAGCTTTAAGACAGGAAGAAGAAAACGGTTTCTGAACAAAATCTTGCATTTCGGATCACATACCTGGAATAAAAGTTGTGAATGGCTGCTCTTGGAACAAGAAAGAAGACTATTGACTTTGTAGTCAAAAGGTCAAATGTCAAGGTCATTGTGACAAAAGAGCGAAAAGCTTTCCACAGATTAACTCGGTTCAAGGACACAATATTTTATTTTTAAAAGTAGCTACACTAACCCAGTAGGTATAGTGTCAGACTCATCGGAAGACTGTTGATTCAATCTGCCCAGGACAGCCTACGTCACTGGAAAATACACATTAATTCAATTTACTTGACTGATATAGGCAATAATGTGCTAAATGCAACACTAATATTCAAGCAACAACTTTATTATTAAATCGCACCACCTTCCCAACTTTGTGGGTGACTTGCAATTGGCATGAACCAATATATTTGGGAAGAAAAATAAAAACAGAAGATAAAGATCACTGTGTCTGAAAGAAGAAAAATTATCTTGCACAATCAGTTTTTAGTGCTAGTTCACAATACGCTGCATCATTTACATGTGTAAACAACTTAGTTAAGTTTACTGCTTCTGAACATTTAAAAAATCGGGAAACATTCACAAAAATATTATGTGACTGTGTTGATGCAGAACTGCCTATTCCAATTAAATGTTCAACATCTCTGGTTCCGAGAATTGTTTAGTGGGATATTTCTGGTAATTCTTTTCTCACATTATGTACCAATGATTCTTACATCGAATGTGGCGTTACCAGGAAAAAGGCGCAGTTGATAAGAACTGACGGTAGTGCTAATCACACAAAATTACACAACAGATTGAATAACTGATAATGCTAATATAAACTTCTTTAAACTACAGTATTTACCTTTAAACAACGTGCTTGTTTTCTATACACATTGTATTTTAAATAAACAGTTTGATACTACAAAAGCATCCCATGTGCATGTCCAGGAAGTACATCCATTTTTGTTATTGATTTCACATCATGTGCAGCAATTAGTTACAACAACCCATGGTTTGTTTTACAGACACATCAGATATATTCCACAAAGAATTTTGTTACAAACGGAATCTTGTAATAAAATGGAAAATGGATATAGCAAACTAACTTATCTACTCTACCGGAAGGAATCTCATTAACCATCAGTGGCCATATGAGCCTCTCAAGCAGATCATGCTGGTAGATCAAGGCCTTAAAACCTTAAACTTCACTAGAAGTCCTGATTAGTCTATCTTACGTAAAACTTCCTTTATTTTTCAACATAATATAGCATGATGTAGATGTCTATCATCCGATAATCGCATAATTTTAATCCAATATGTTATACATTTTACCATAAATGAGGTATAGAGAAAAAACCTTCCGCATTCCTCTACAGACACCTAATTACTTGCAGTATTTGAAGCAGAGAGATAACTCTTACAAAATTGAAACTGCATTTCCTCAATACCCCTTGAGTATTCAAATCCCCAGATTTCAGCTCCATAACATAATAATGGTTTAATCACTGAGTCAGATATTTTAAATATATCTCTGATATGAAAT
Source organism: Megalonaias nervosa (assembly GCA_016617855.1). NCBI lineage: Eukaryota > Metazoa > Mollusca > Bivalvia > Unionida > Unionidae > Megalonaias > Megalonaias nervosa. The sequence goes on from JAECUM010043712.1 coordinate 46,726, forward strand.
TGCCCGAACTTGCTTTGAAAATAAAGCATTCTTGCCACTGACCTTTTGACTACAAGATGGAAGATTATTATAGCCGTGCGTCAGTCAGTACATTCATAACAAAACTTGTCACACACCACTTGGAGAATAATACGCATTGTAGGCTTCAAATACGGTTGGTATAGATGAGCAGCAGAACATAACTTTTCCTCTGGGCCATTTTGGATGAAATTCCTTGAAAAAAAATTCTAAACGGGGTATTTTGAGAATTGAGGTTCACATCATTTCTTCCACAATAAATGGTGGATTTACTAAAACCTTTTGGCTAGATGTCGTTGGTGTAAATATGCAGCAACGTTCTACTTATTTTTCTTCACAACTGTGCAAATGGTTGTACTTGAGCTTGTTATCTCTTCTCTAATACATGACTTTCAGGATTGTTTTGAAACTTTGAAGTTTCGATATATGGATGGCGTAGATGCGCGATAAGGTTTTACTTTCTTTCCTTTGGTCCATTTTGGGAACAAATATTCAAAAATTATTGTAAAAAGGGAAATTTTACGAATTCAGCTTGTGATTGGTTTTTCTTCTAAGCAGTTGGAAAGATTTCCTATCACTAGACGTTTGCAAAAGAACAGGAATGTTTTTGTTGCCCCCTGTAGATTGGACTTGTCCATTTTCTAGTCAATCTTTGGCAAAGCTTGTCATCACATTTCGTTACACACTGCTTGGAGAATCCAACTTGAAAGTTCGATATGTGACTGGAGTCAATGTGCACAAGGATTTTTGTGTTCTTGCAAACCATGTTTAGGAGACTTTCTTGAAAATGATAAAAAGGGTACTTTGAGAATTTCTCACAATGTTGCATTTTCTCCCACCACTTGAAGGATTTTGTTGAAACTGTGCATGGTATATATGTAGTTGGTGTAAATTTGCAGTACGGTTTTACTTTCTCCTCTGGCATATATTTGGGGAATTTCCTTTTTTTTTTAAATTCAAAAGGGTTTCTTTTGGGAATTCAATCGTTATTACTTTTCCCACACCACTTAGAGGATTTAATTGAAACTTTGTAGGCAAAATATGTGGGCGATATAGATGTACTGTAAAGTTTTCTTCTTTCCTCAGACGTTGTTTGAGGATGTTTTCGGAAATTGTTGAGGAAAAGAGGCAAATTAGAAAGCTAGGTATTGCTTCTCCTAAACGGCTTGTATTTAAAATTAGTAAACAAAATATCTGTTTAGTACTTATTTGTAATGAGGATTTACTTTCAACCTGTGGCCAATAAGAAGAGGTTAAATTTTGTGTGGTTTCTCATTACTTTATCTGTTAAGCTCTTGAATGGATTTGATTGAAACATTATAGGTTATATATGTGGTTGATGTTGATGTACAATACGGTTTTCCTTTTCCAATCCGCCTCAGCTTTGGACAATTTTATTCAAACATTGTAAAAAGAGTAGTGTTATGAGAAATCTTGTTTCAATGGGGATTTTTATTTTAAAAATTCTTTTTATTACGTTTTCAATGAGTTCGGTATGAATTTGCCATAAGGTCCCACTTATTTTCTGTTCATCATTAAGGGATAATTTTCTTGAGAAAAGGGGCATTTTAGTTAGGGTTTAAAAAAAGCCTGATTTCACTTCTCATAAACAGCATGATGTTAAAATCATGTCAGAATAACATATATGCAATGCAGGTATATGACCACCAATATTAGAATTTAACAATTTCTTCCTCACAGTAGTTCCCTTAATTATTATTGTATTTCAACAAAATTTTATTTGGAAATCTATATTGCAGTATTTTCAGTGGAACGTAATCATCATCTTTCTACATAATTATTTAGTTGATTCATGAGCTTCTGCTAAATGTTGAACTCATGCGATTTTGTTTCAGCACAAACACTGTAAAACAAAATGTTTTTATTTCAAGCGGAAAGTCTCTGCAGGTTTATATTGACGAGATCTAACTCATCAGTAAGTGTTTTCCTTTACCAAACTATCCTGCATCACCATAATCACTTTGCTCCATTTTTCCAATGAAAAGAAAGAAACATCAATTCCTGAAATTTAGCTGCATTTTTGATGCAAACATGTGTCTTTAAAATCGTCACAATATTTAAGATTAAAACATGAAATCATAACCTAAATCAGATCAGATAAATGTATTTCTTTAAGGTTTTGTGTGTTGCTTGTCACAAAGAAGAAAGAGCATGATGCGTACAGAGAATCCTTCAGGAATTATTCACAGAGATCAAAATTAGCTGGCCATGAGCGTGTCATGTTCAGCTACATTTATGAAGATACACAGAAAGATTTTGTGTTAGCACTCACCAAGGAGAGAACGCAGGAATACGATACAGTTACAGTAAGATTTTATCAGATTATTCAGTCTTTACTTTTTTCTTGGTAATTTCTAAATTACCAGTAGTTATCATCCTTGAAGCTCATTTACTTTATTGCATTGGATGAATGATGAAAATTATGTATCTCAGAGATACTAAAATCCTTATATTTGCTGGGTTATTCAGGGGTTTTATACGGCACATACAATTATCAACTAGATATTTATCAAAGAAGATATCAAATATCATAATCAACTCATCTTTTATTGGCTTATCCATTTAACTGCCAAAAAGACCATAACGAAGTAAATTTCCATAGGAGTTAAGTGGAGTTTATCTATTGATTTTTGTTGGGCAACGAATAAATATGTAGTTGACAAAGCTCAGTTTAGAGGGGAATAGGTCGAATTTATACACTCTTTGTTCATCAATCAATAGAAGAGTTGCTGATTAAGCTTGTTTGGCCATTCTGTTTTCGCAGCTGTTTAAATATTCCATACCCACAAAACGCAACACAGATGACGTTTGAAAGCTTATCTTCTCCACTTGTCAAAACTCTTTTGAATGAATGAATGTTCCATGGTTTTTTCTAGTAGACATTACATCACTTCCACATACCATGTGGTTTTGTCACATTGTGTGAGCTCTTGGTACCATAAAAATAAGAGAAGCAAAAGCTAGGCCCACATTTAAAAAAAAAGGATATTAACAACAACAACTTACTTTTGTTACCATCCAAGTGAACTGGAAATGCCCATTAAATGTGTTACATATTTTCAAGGTAGTGAATTGGCTTGTAGTCAAGTAATAATTAATTTTTAAACTCTGTACTAAGGAGCAAAGTACTATTGTTGGGTAAATCACTAAAGTTTAATTTTATGCAAGAACCTATGATTCGTTATAAATATTTAGTTTGACAGAACATCAGTTACTAGTTGAATGAAAATACTAACACTAATGCAGCTGCAAAGCTGCAAACCTGGAACTGAAAATGATACATTTTAAAGGACATTTAATAGGACTATCAACGTTTGTTTTTAGTTTTCTCACAACTTGTTATATAGACTTTGAATGTATAACATAATCTTTTAGCAACATCAGAATATGATAATTTTCAGGGAAAATGTCAGCTAAAAGCCATTCATTCTTATTAAGGAATCCAGGATATATATCTAGACATTTTTGTATGAAAATGAACTTGACAGCTATACCTGGATAAAATTTAATATTAAAACAATCAATGGCGGAATAAAAAAAAATTGTGAAAAAATAAATCATTGATAAACGTTTTAATTTACTCTGACAGAAGTGTGCAATTTCAATTCCAGAGCTGCAGGTTCTTCATTTTTAATATCATCCTTCCATACACCATTATGTTTCTTTCAAACTACGTACTTATAAAACAAATCTCTTTAAGAAAACTAGAGCTTAGAATTTCACTTATTTTATTCCATTCTGTTCCACTGCTTTAATAAATAATTATTAATTAAAAACAAGCAGACTTCTAGCTCTAAAAATACATAACAATTTTTAACAGGGATTTCAAGTCAAGTCCGATAGCAACATCTTATTTGATCAGTTACTGAGCCAGTCTTGAAGAAAGACAATAAAAATTAATTGTTTTTGCTAGTACCTTTATATTCTTAATGAGGCCCTAGTCTACACATACTGAGTTTTAATTGTCTGAGAAATGTTGGCACACCACCGCACAATAGTGGTAAAAAGCATATTGTGTGGCAGACTGTTGCAATGTCTGTAGTACAGACCAAGACAAAATTATTTACTGTTTCAATAATATATAGAGATTAGCATTCATACCTCTTTCGTCTTGTAAATTGTGGCTTAGAGTGTGTAAACAGTTATGGATACAAACTAGCCAATCAACTGCTTAGAATAATTATGGAGCGTCTCATGTCCTATGTCTGACTCATTGTCAGTCACGTCGAGAAAATACAAACATTTTGGGATCTGTAATGAGAGTCAGTTTACGATATGCTCTATGCAAATTAAAATGGTAAATGATGGTGGATGGGAAAGGTTTGATTTAGATATTTTGCTCACTCCTGGGCAAAACTGTATCCCGGCTTTGCCAAAATATCATGTTGCAGACCACCAAACAGGAGCAAACAATATGTTGTGGAGTAGGGGTTTGGTTCACACAAATTTGGTGAGAACTGCATAAGATCTCAGTGCCAATAAAAGTACACTAGGCAGAAAATAAGAAGTAAAGAGCTCTGTGGCAAAACAAACTGTGTTGACAAAACTTGGGATATGCATATATCAGAGTTTAGAAATAGATTTAGAGTTTACACATACTTCCAGTGAAATGCTTCAATGTGAAATGGTTATAGCATAGGTGTGGTAGCAATCATGCAGCAAGAGAAATAAAGACAGCAGAAAACGGAGCAAGAGGACATTATAATAAAATTATATGTGAGCTTCCATTAATGCAAAATCCTTAGATAATAAGGATTATAGGTATAAACTTATATGTAAGCACATGGGAATAACATCCATTTAGATAATACGAATTACAGGTATTAAGTTTACTTAATGGAGTTTATATGTACGACTTTTTAGGTGAACACAGCAGAAAAAAAATCTATTTAGAAAATTTGATTCATATGTAAAATGTTTGACATAGTGTAACACTATGTTTCAGCCACATTTTGTTTGTAACCAAAACAATTTTTCAATGTTTACAATAAAGAAAACATTGTTAATCTTTGAATTAATATCCTTGAAAACATTTAAAAATTATTAATACATCAGGTCAATATGTTCAACTTTCAACCCCACCATCCAGTAACACATATTCCAATTACTCCTATTGTTCCAATACCTTCACAAATGATGCACGCAGATTGTTATACATGCTTGCTATTGGCTATTTTTACTCATGCAAGTGAGTGCAAAAAAGCCATTTGTTTGCATCTTCACCTGACCTCTCCCTTATCCTTTCCTCTGCCTCCGTCATTACCCTAATCCTTTTCCTCATCAACATCGTTACCAGAAGCAACATTTAAATTAGATAAGAGAACAATCACTTGTATTATTCACAGGTTGCCATTTTGTGGCGAATGGAGGAGAAGAGTCTGAGTTATGAATGGTTGGAAACAGGCTGGGATTTACACAGAGACAGAGAAAAGATATGTGAGGAAAAATTAGAAAATCGCCTGACTGTTCTTCTAAACACTGATTTTAATCTGCCATATCGAACCAACTTAACTGAGCTTTACAACGAACATGGACCTGTAAGTTGCTGTTGTGTGGAAATGTCTGGTTCACAATGTCTTTCAAAGTGTGCTTAAATGTAAAAGTGTATAGCAATGTAAAAGTGTCTTAGAGTGTATTGGAATGCAAAGGTTTATTGGAATGTAAAATTGTGTTGGAATGATACAGAATGAACCAAGCTAAGTAACATGAGATAAAGTAACTTAATTTAGTGTGTTAAATAGTATATGAACATATCGTTATCTTGTTTATTTTCATTGCATGTTTTGACTCTCTTCGATACAATGCAGCTATACCTTGTTTATTTTCATTGCATGTTATGACTCTCTTTGATAAAAGGCAGCACTATATGGCTCCCCTTTTTGTTTATTTCTCAGGCTGTTTTCTTGCAAGAATAATCAAAACTAGAAACTAGAAGATTGCATGCATCTCTATTTGTACCACATGCTGATCACAAACGAATGTCACTGTGACCTATATTTAAAATTATACTGGCTTATATCAAGTTTTGGAGTTTAGCTCAAAACCAATAATTTTTAGCACAATTTATGCAATATTCTTATACTGAGATTCATAAAATTTAACTCTGTCAGTACCACAACTTCATAAAAAAATTAGCTCATTGTGATCACCTTTCATGCTTCACTGTCTTGCTTTAAGCATCAAGCACTGTTGATACCAGAAGCATCAAATTAGGTGATTGTATGCATCCCCATCAGTTCCACACCTTTGCAACAAAAGAAGTCATTGTGACCAACACTTCACAGTTTACTGACTTACCGTTTCAACCCAGTTTATGACCATGCTCGTGCTTTATCTACTGTGTAAAATACGTATGTACCTGGAATCCAGATTTAACATATTTCAGATTTTACTAACTTTGGTTCAATATAACATATTACTGTTCATGTTGTATACCTGAGGCTAGATTATACTATATATTTCTCATAGTACCACACTCATACCCAAAACATCATTGCAACTTTTATTTCACATTTTACTGGCCTGGTTTAATTGGTCATATTTAGCTCATGACCACACAGACTTTGACATATATGTGTGTACAATCCTAAATAAAATCATGAAACCTGGAAATGCATCTGTTAAGCACTACTTCCACATTTTAGTAGTAGGTCAATATCAGCTATATTTTATTCTTTACTAACTTGGGTCGAAGTTTATGTCTAATGTTTAATTCTCAGAGATTGTGCAAGCTAGAATCATGAACAATTAATGTTATGGAGGGGTATCACGACCATTGTTCTATGTGTTTTTTCTATTAATGTATATTCCATTTTGCATTAATCTATTTTGCATTTTCTGTGAAGAATAAACATTATTGGTTACAATATATCATATCTTCAAATTCTATGTGATTCTGTGTGCATATTTTATACATTACACACATCAGCATTTTAGATTATATCCTTCCATCTCTAAAACTCCTCTCTGTATTTTGACAATTCATTTCATGACATACGTTAATTGCCATAACAGTAATACTGAATAACATCCTGGAAGTTACAATGTAGCACTGTGGAAGTTGTAAGATTTTAGCATAATGCAGGTTAGAATAATGTAATCAATGCATATATTATCAGAATCCGAGACCGCTCCTGTGGCCCAGTGGTTAGAGCATCCGCCTCGAATACGGGAAGTAGTGGGTTTGAACTCCAGCCGAGTCATACCAAAGACTGATAAAAATGGTACTAACAGCTGCCTCGCTAGACACTCGGCATTAAGAGGTTAGTGTTAGGACTGGACGGCCTGGTGTCAGGATAATGTGACTGGTTGGGAGATCATACTACGTGTCTGCGGCATGATGTCCCAGTGCTAGACATCACTATTAGCTGCCACACTGCTGACATCGTAGCAATATGACTGAAAAATTGTTAAAGATACATTAAAAGTCCAAAGCGCATACACACACATACACATAAACACACATCAGAATTCGACTTTATAGTTATGACTCAATATAACAAACCGCAGTGCTGTTAATCTCTAACTGAAAAGGATATCTGTCCTCCAGTCCTATGTATTGCAGATTCTAAGCATGAAAAAACATAGCCACATAGATCCCTGCTTCAACACACAAGCCTTACTTGACATATCTCGCAAAGTAATGTTTTTAGCACATTCCTCATTCATTGCTTTTGAAACATCAGTCAGACTATAATGGCACAATCATATATAAATTCTTTTGAAACTTATTTATTTATTTATTTATTTATTTATTTATTTATTTATTTTCAGCAGGCTAATTCGGAATCATAATCATTGCCAACCTCGCCAACACTGGTTAATTATTAATATATAGATACGCATATAAATATACATGTGGAGAATAATCTAGAACATTTCAGTTTTATTAGATTAAATAATTGCCTCTTTCTGTCTGGCTGGTCACCATCCATTCTGTCTATAAATACAACTGATACTTCTCACTGGCCGCCATCCAAATTCTGTCTGTAAAAACAGCTCATTCTTCTCTCGGGTCATATCTATTCTGTATGTAAATACAGCTCATACTTCTGTCTAGCTGCCCACCATCCATTTTGTCTGTAAATACAGTTCATACTTCTGTCTGGCTGTCCACCATCCATTCTGTCCGTAGCTCATCCTTCTGTCCATCTGACCATTATCAATTCTGTTTGTAAAATACAGCTCATTCTTCTGCCTGTCTACCATCTATTCTGTCTGTAAACACAGCTCATCCTTTTGTCCATCTGGCTGTTAACCATTCTGTCTGTAAACATAACTCATCCTTCTGTCTGACCACTATCAATTATGTCTGTACATACAGCTCATTCTACTGGCTGTCCACCGTCTACTCCGTCTGTAAAAACAGTTCGTTCTACTGGCTGTCCACTATCTATTCCGTCTGTAAAAACAGCTCGTTCTTCTCTCCGGCCACCATCCATTCTATCTGTAAATACATCTTATCCTTCTGTCTGGCAATTAACCATTCTCTCTGTAAATACAGCTCATCCTTCTGTCTGACCAATATCAGTTCTGTCTGTAAATACACCTCTCATACTTCTGTCTGGCTGTCCACCATTCATTCTGTCTCTAAATACAGCTTATCATTCTGTCTGGACACCATGCATTCTGTCTGTTAATACAGCTCATCCTTCTCTCTGGCCACTATCAATTTTATCAATTCCGTCTATAATTACAGTTCATTCTACTGCCTGTCCAAAATCTATTCTGTCTGTAAGTACACCTCATCCTTCTGTCAAGCCACTGTCAATTCTGTCTGTAAATACAACTCATTCTTCTCTCGGATCACCATCCATTATATGTGTAAATACATCTCATCCTTCTGCCTGAACCATTCCGTCTGTCAGTCCCTGACCTCTACACTCCAAGTGAGATATCTTTCATGTAACTGTAACATTTACTGTAAAATCAGAAACATGGAAATTTTTTTTCATGGGGGATGGTTTGCCACTGATAATAGATATCTATGAAATTAAATCCACGCTGAAACATAATACTGTTGATTTATTGTTATTCTTAAATGTGTCCACAGGTCATGCTATTCCACAAATTCTTCCATTTACTCCAATACTCAACAATTTTATCTCCACAGATTTTACAGTAATTATGTTTGTACATCTCTATCGTTGCAGTAATATAGTAATTAGTTATATAATCATATTAGTGATAATTCCTTTCTTCTGTATTAGAGCCTTTTAGTAAGGATATACCACAAGTTGCTATTTTGGGCTGACAGGACATTGTCATTTTTAACAAGGTAGGTATCAGGTTATATTCATTCTGTTTGAAAATTATTTCATATAAACTGCAATCAAAGTGAAGATCTGTAACAACGAGTTTTAGTCAATCATGGCATTTTAGATTCTTTCTTTATTATTAAGAAATGCTTCATTATGTCTGTTTCTCAGTGATTCCCGCCATCCCAGATGTATGGAATTATTACGAATCTTCAGTGACAATTAAGCATTCTGAAATATGAGATTGAGATCAAACTTGGGATATGGACTTAAGTCAGGGTGGAGCATAGATAGATAGATAGATAGTAACTATAAAACTTATTTATTTTGTCCTGTAGTTTGTCCAGTCTGGCTTATATCATCGTCGTATTCAATGAGTACAGCAATAAATAAGATCCATGCATAATAATGAACTGATCTTTCATCTGATTCAAAGAACTTATCAACACATTACCATTTCCTGGCCTTCGTTTTGCTGACATGGTCTTAAATTGACTCTAGTCTTAAGACACCCGATTGGACGACTAATTTTAAGTCAGTTTTCAACTTTAGCCAGTCAGATCACTGTATTCAAAACTTAAGTTAACTTCTATAGACTTGAGTTATGTTGATGAAGTTCATGCCAGACACAATACTGGTCGGACTTAGTAAGATATCACATTGAGCTTTCCAAAACTAACATGTTCACTGATGAAACAACATTATATAACACTGGATCAACGGACCATGAGCTAAGCACTAAGTTAAATCAGGATTTGGTTAGAAGTAAATAACTGGTGTGAGCAAAGTGGTACGAAAATAAATGCTGCAGTCAAAAGCTGAGATCATAAGTAGTCAAACCAATGATACAACTGGGGGAGAAAACTTCAATGTAATGCTAAAAGAATTCCATACAGAACAGTCTGATCTTGAGCTGGAAAATTAAATATGACATGGTCTTTAAAATGTAAGCTCACTGCTTTATCTCTTTAACAGAATAATATGTTATATCCATAAAAAAACAATGAAAGATATTTTACAATGCCTTTATCATGCTACATCTAGAAATATTGTTGTTTTTCTGGGATAATGGTGATACAGAAAGTCAAGAAAGTTCGAAAAGAGCAGCTTGGGTTATTTGTGACATTGATTTAGATACAACATGAACAAATCTTTTTAAAACCCTTTCGTGGTCTCTGTTTCTGCTGAGTACTAAACTTCAAAAGGGTTTTCTAGTCTACAACATATTACATGGACTTACTCCTGATTTTCTTAATGTAATTTTAAATTTGTCGCAATGTACAAACGTACGAAGTAAGATCCAACGCAAAGAAATAATTATGTCTATTTTACCAAAACCAAATTCAGAATTTTGGAAGAAGAATTTTGCTTTTCCTGGAGCAAACTATGGAATCCCATGCCACACTATTTAAGGTCAGCTGTCAAATCCAATGATTTTAAGAAGCATTTTTTTCAACGTCTACATAAACAATCATATGTATGATTTTATGCATTTCAGTAGGTTTCTTTAAAAATGTACCTTTTCTACTCACCTGTAACGTCTTAAACAGATTCATTACTAATCTTTGTATAAATCCCGTATGTACTCCTCGTTAATGCATTGTACATATTTTATAATACAGTGGCAGTAAATCAAATGTCCATTTCTAAAATATAAAAATTCCACAACTTGCACAAATTGTACATACACATGCAGAAAGCCTCATGGCAGATTAGTAGGTTGACCAGCTTTTCCAAAAAGGCCATTATTATTATTATTATTATTATTATTATTATTTGCAATGGATTTTATTATGCGCAAAGTGTGTTCAGCTAATATTGTTAAGCACATTTAGACATAGGCTTTAATTAGGCTTTAATTTTTATGTAGTGTAATCAATTTTTGTTAATACCCGCATTAAGGCAATGTATTATTGTGTGATGTTGTCTGTTCATCTGTTGGATTCCAGCTTATTTTCCAGGTCACAACTCAAGTTATCCGCTATTTACAGTCATTAAATCTTGTGGAAGACTCACATGTAGTGTAACAAAGCACCCTATCAATTTCAGGGTCAACAGGTCAAAGGTCAAAATGACTGTGACAGGAAAATGAAACATGGTTTCTGGACAATAACTCTAGTTCTCCGATATCCACTGTTATCATACTTTGTGGATTGCTTGCTCATGGAGTAAGGAAAAATTTGCTTTTGGAGTCGAAAGTTCAGTAGTCATGGTCATTGTGACTGAGGGGACCCTGGAGGGCTGAGTGGTCTAAAGTGCTCGCCTTTACAGATCACCGCTATCTCACCTCTGTCCACGTAGATTCTAGTCTTTGGCTCAACCAATGTGGGTACCCGAGAAAGCTTGCCAGTAGCTCCCGAGTGTCGATGGATCATAACGGGGTTTTTTACAGGTTCTTCCGCAACCATTATACTAGTCGCCATGTGTAGCCTATCTTGCACTGAGAAACAGCATTAAACTCAACACAACAGCGCAATCAACACTGGCGCTAAAAGAAGACATTGGGTTTCTACGCAATAACACGAGTTATCCAAAATCAACAGTTACTGAACTTTGTGGATGGTTTGCACACTTGTTAAGGGAGAACACTAATGATTTCAGAAGTCAAAAGGTAAAAGGTTAAGACAGAATAATTAAACTGCTGTTTTTGACAATAATTCAAGTTGTCCATAATTGATTACTTTCAATGTCAAAAGATCAGAAGTCAAATCACATTGAATAAAAGAAAACAAATTACAATAGTTCTACGTCACATACCTGAACCAAACTTTGTGTAACGTGGCAAACTTTAGTTTAATGTAGTCACTCATATGATGCAATGTAGTCTCCACAAACCAATTTTAAAACACGGGACCTCTGTATGTTTTTCTTTTGCTTGCAATCATCTGATTAATATTAAAACACAGTTTAGATATTAATCTTATATTAGTAACAACATTTTTGTACAAATATTGCAAGTCACATTTCTTAATTTCTCATGCAGATTAAAATATTCACAAGTATTTTTATTTTGAATATTGAACAACTATATCAAAAAGGTTTTTATTACTATGCTGTGACATCAGTTTTTTTTTAAGATATCTTCATTAATTCATGTTTCAGTCTATCTTTTAACATATCTCCTATATATCGGGTTGTAAATTCATTAACATTGGAAGTAATCTTTTCCATATGGTAGATATAAACAAGAAGGTAATATTGTTTACTTCAGTGCTTGGCTCTCTTTAGGAGATTAGAGATCTGTGAAAGAAACTTCATTTGCAATGACATTTTTAAACATTTGGTTTGTTGTAATCCTGTTATAAGCGTTACGTTTTATTGCGATAGGAAAACGTTTTTAACATATGTGCAATAATACAATGACGATTATTTTATCTCTATACAAGGAGCACTGATAATGAGCATGTTCACGTGCCCACAGCTAAAGTGACAGCTCACAGGAAATTCTATTCTTGTTTAGCTCAGCTGGTTATAAAACAGTAGATGAACTGTTGTTCATTGTTCATCCAACCATTAGCACAAGTTTGGTATCACTCCTAAAGTACACCTAGGACTGCGTGAACATTTTACACAGAAATTCATTGTAGAAGCTAGTTGATTCCAAAGATGGTACTTTTTGGACATCCAGTATGGCAACCTAAGCTGCCATTTATTATCGTTACTTCATCTGAACAGAAAGTCATGTTGAAAGGTCGAGTGATCTCTAGTTGATCCTAAATATAAATGAAGATGCTCAGACATTGTGTATTGCAACAACTGCGGCCATCATGAAAATCTTATTATATTCCATCTGAGTGGAAAGTCCTGTTGACAGAGGTTTCCACCAAAACACTTCTTATGAAGTCTAGTTTGGTCGAAATGAAATGCTGCTTGATTTTTTTCCAATATGGTTCCAATAGTGGCCATCTTTGAATATTGTTATTGCTACTCCTGAATGGATGAGCATATCAAAATGGAGATTCGCTGAACAGCCCCTTATGATGTCTAGTCGAACCTAGATGAAAATGGTGACTGTATTAGCATGGGGTTTTCGTTGAAATACTTCTGATGGTGTCTAGTCGGTTGTAAATACCAATGTTGCCATTTCAAATATGGTTGCCACAATGGTCATCTTTAAAATCTTAGCACTGCTTCTTCTAAATGACTAAAAGTTTAAAGAGAAACAATAATTTTTGTCTGGTTCCATGTGAATATTTACAATCAGATTCTGTCATTGTACAAATAGAAACGAATGCCAGTCCAACATGTATTAAAATATCATTGGTAATCTTCCCTAACAGGTGGCTGTTGCAGGCAATTATGTTTAAAGCAAACTATATAAAAAAGAAATGAACGGGTTCAGTTCAAATCAAACTCCAATACGGTAATCTTAAATTGCAAAATATTCATGCAACAGTTATTCACATTTTGCACAGAAGTTCAGTTTAAAATATCAGTGTATATATGTGTACATTTTAGGTATTGCTTTCCTGTATTATGCAATATAGATATTACTTACCTGCATATATTAATGTATTTTTTGCAGTTACGATAATGTGGCATGCATGGAATTACTTCTGTTCTGCATGTTTTATTTTGCTATGGGATATCTCATATGGAATACCTATGGAACACAGACAGTGCAATTGGACCCTCATTAATCTTCAAGGTCAGCGCTTGCTCAAAGTTATTTTCCTTTGCATTATGATTCTTGCACCATCTTTGGGCTAATGAAAACAGATACTTTATTAATGCAATATTCTTGTCTTATAACAGCCAGTTTGCTTCACATAAGTTCATGGATTTGTTTTAAACACACACACACACACACACACACACACACACACACATATATATATATATATATATATATATATATATATAGAGAGAGAGAGAGAGAGAGAGAGAGAGAGAGAGAGTAGTATTAGTAGACAGAACGTTATTAACTGTTCAACACACTTCTTGTTCTTTTCTTCAGCATGTCATAAATTCTAGGAAAGATCAGTCAAACATTGGATGAGTTGTAGTATAGGCTAGTCTAAACATTAATATTTTTTAAAGAAATTACTGAAAAAGGTATTTCACCTTAATTAAAGAAAGCATCGCAAATGAATGAATAATTACTAGTATTTTGCAAGGAAAGGAAAAGAAGTAATGTTTTACTATCTAATTCTTTAACAAATAAAATGTTATTAAATAATTCTGAGTAAATAAAGATATTTAAATCAAAGTAATTTTCATTAAAATAAATTAAGCAGTACTGGTGCAGTTTCATGGGAATTTATAGGTAAAAGTTTGTTGATGTCAATAGACAAACTTTGTAATAAGCGGACATTTTCCATGTTTAATATAGCAAATATTTCACTTATCTGAGTATACAAAACAAATGTAGAATCCATAGAGGCTTGTCCTTACAGACAAATCTATTTGTCAACAATGTAAAAGATCCTTTTGAAAAGTGGGCAGTCTGCCAGAATTTGGGGTATATGCTACTAGCATATTGGCATCCTCAATGTTGTAATTATACATTACCTGGCATCTGAAAAATATTTTTAAAAAATGACCATGTTAAAACTTTTAATGGAATTTTATATATTTTCCATTGAAAAACATTATCATTGAATTGTCATCAAGTTACCTGAAGGAGGGAGACCGTATTGTCTTCTTTTAATCATACAGTTGAGTGTTGGGTGATTACTATCGCTAAGAAATCACGCTAATGTATGTGTGTAGGCCACGTGTTAACTGACGGTTTAGGTCAGTGAGGTCGCACACAAAAGATCGCGCTTCAAAAGGTCGCCTACAAAATGTCGCCGAACAAAAGACCGACATGCTAATAAGATCGCCGCATATATGATCGCCCAACACACTTTAATAATTATATGAATACTGATTATATATAT